>JALXJV020000003.1:32681988-32760272 GCA_024633595.2 Lepomis macrochirus
CTCCACTGTCTGTTTTAAAGAGTCACTTCAGCCAGATTACATGTCAAGATGTTCTGTCTTACTTCCAGCAGCGTCTTGTCAGATGTGCTGTCTTACAGTGATAGTCAGAAGGACTGTGATTGATGGAGAGCTGCAAAATGTGATTCTGAAAAGTTTTTCTTTACATTCTGGATGGAGCTGAGTCAATCAGAAACAATGAATTCTTATAATTCATTGTTTCTGATTGACTTTTCCACTTTATCAATACTGAATAAACACTGTGCTAAGCACCTCTTTGAACTCACAATGTCATAGAGGTCAATTCACTGTCTAAAGATGCACAAGACGTGTCAAGTGATGCATGAAACCAACTTTCACGTCTGTTGTTTTCTCTTTTTGAATGGTTAAGCGAAACAAGTTTAATACCAACAGGCCATAACACTATTTTCTTCTCTCTTATTAAGTTTATAGTTTGCAAATTGTCACTACTTTATTGTTGTGTTGGTGTTAACTGGCAACCGGCTCATGATGTTTAGGCTATAAATAATCTAAAGAGGAAGGAAATCTTGTAGATTAACATGTAGATATCAGTCTTGCTTACTGACTACAGAGGAAAAGCTTCTTTAATACAGCGTCCTTCTTCATTGTAAGTAGAGTTGTTTATTGATGTGACTGATACTGTATCTCCCTTGTACATTATTTTATCTGCTGACATGTTTTATTGTCTCTGAAGCCACACCAAGATATTAGCGGAGCAGCTATGAGTGCAGCAGCGGGTGGATTTGTCGTTTTCCTTCTCTCTGTGTCAGGTACTGTATATCTAAATTTACATTCATTGCCATAAGTGGATCAGAGTTGTTTGAAAGTCAAACTTCCCAAAAAACAAATATTGGTTTTGTGTGTAATGTGGAAGCTCCCCGAATGTTAGTTTGTTTTTATTTATATTTGTTTGTTTTTTGTCAGTTGCAATGAATATAATGAAGATCATGTTTTATGTAGGCCAATGTCCTTTCTTGTGTTTTGCATAAGGAAAAAGTGTGCTAAACACTTTTAAATTCACTAAACTGAGAATATTTGGGGTTTTATTCATGACTGCTAATCCTTTCTCTGCAGAAACCTATTGCCCCATTTAATGTGTCCTCCGGTTGACTCTGGTTGCATAAAATGGCAGATTAGTTCACGGTGAAGGTTTTTAGAGCGATAGGCTACTGGTTTCAAACAGTGAAGTCATACTGACACAACTGTCATATCTTCATCTAAACGAAACCCCGCTAGTTTCTTTAGAACTGTCTTATGTCAGTATGTTTTCATGCTCTTGTGTTGAGAGCAGTAGTCCACAATTAACTTTCTTCACTGCCTGATTGTGACAAGAAAGATTAAATGAAGGAATAAGGCATAGTTAAATGTAACTGATGTTGTCATACAAATTTTAATGTCACACTTGCGTGTGTGTGGTGCAGAGCAGTTTGAAGGACCCAAACGCAGGACACACAAAGGCCGACTGGTACTGTTTATAAATAAATAAATTTATTAATAAACAAAAGGTGAGCTCACTTACAGACTCAGTGGCTGATAACAGAGTCCAAAACAAAGATAATTCAAAGTTAAATAGAAACAGGCAAAAGTCCAAATCCAAAAATGACAAGACAGGGAAGGCAAACAAACTGCAACACAGGGAATCCACACAGTGAAAGTACACAGGACAATGACCCAACAAAGACAAGACAGAAACACCAGATGTATATATACAGGGACTAACGAGCAGGGCGGGAGCAGGACAGGTGACAGACATGAGGCTAACGTGGCAAAGGCAGGGAGAGAGAGAGCAGAGGAAAACAGAGACAGACATGCAGAGGGATCACTGGGGAAACAGACAAGACACAGGTTACTAAACACTAGACGATGGACAAGACAGAACACCAAAACCCAACAGACCAAAATAATGTACACAAGAACCAAAACCCAAGCCCCCCAACAGGAAACAAACAGGATCATGACATTTAAACATAAAAAACATTATATATTCATGTCTTTCAGTACGCGGCAGTAATTTCACCTCATCTAACAATTACTAACAGCCAGATATTTCAAACTTACTGGTAATGTCACCAGATGACAGGAAACACAACCGACAGTTCAACCACCAATAAATGACTCTTTATCTCAGCTCCTTTCAATACAAAAGTTGCCCAACAAGAATAAAACCAAGTGACGACTTGCATCTAATAGGCAGACTTAGTTATTCTCCATCTACACCAGAGTTCCCTCCTGTAGTCCGGCCCGTGCTGCTGGTAAGCTAATGGGTTGTCACTCAGGAGGGACTGGGCCTCTTCCACTGGTGAGTTTGGTTAAAACACCGCCTACATGTGTCTTTCTGTTCAATGTTTTCTCTGTCCGTCAAAGTCAAAATAGTCTGATTTTACTGCATCTGGCAGCAACTTACCCTCATTTAGTGGGGGCTAAAGTCAGAGACCTTGATAGCAGTTTTCTGCATCTTATGTTTAGCTGCTAGAAACTCTCCCACACCTCAGCGCGCTGGATTTATTTTTAGTTTTCACACCTAACTCAGCAGCAACCTGACCACAGAGTGAACAGAGAACTGAACAAAAAAGGAAAGATTCTTTAATAACTGATATTTTTCCTCTTATCCTGTTCAGTAAACTGCATTTAAGGGATGGGTGTCATTTACATTGGCGACATTGAAAGGATAATTTGTTAAGTATGTTCTGAAAAATAGCTTGCAATGCAATTTAAATATTGAAGAAACATAACTTGTCTTGTTCTCGTGTCCATAGTTTTTCATCATAACCCTAATCTCAAACCATATTTTCCCACCACTTTTCAACACAAAAGAAAGCATGTGTACATCTTCCTTTGCACTGACTGTGTTTACCTGAGCAAGACTTTGTGTTTGGTCTCTGTGCCTGTGTTCACTCTGGTTTTATTCAGAAATAACATAAAAAGGTCATAAAGCATTAAATAATTAAAGCAGGAGTTGGAAATTACCTTGTGAGAAGAACGATGCAGAACATCTGTGAGTATTTTATGTAGTCTACTGCTGTTCTACTCTGTTCTAGTAAAGTTATGAAGTTTAATTCATTTTCTGTTTTGGAGTACTTGTGTGTTCAAATATAACTTTTAGGTATTTTGCTTAATTTTTTTTTCAATGAATGGAGTAAAGCAGAAACACCCAGAAGTAATTATGATAAAAAACTTATAAAATTTTGGTTCAGGAATTTTTGTGACAATGACTGCAGATAATCACTCAGATAATTGAGTTATGTTTCACCTAAATCATATTGGCATTGGTCTGTGTTACAGTGGTACAGAGTCAGAATGACTGGGGAGTGACTTACACTTCTACGGAGATCTGTGCCTTCAAAGGATCAACTGTGGAAATAAACTGCACGTACAGATACCCATCCACAATAAATGGGCACAATACTACAGTTGAGGAAAAATTCTGGTCTATAAAAGTGAGTAATCATGTGGATCTACGAAAGGACCCGAAGTATTCAGGTCGTGTGGAGTATAGCTGTCAGAACAAACGCTGCACTCTGAGAATCAGAGACCTGAGAGAGAGCGACTCAGCTGAGTACAAGTTCAGGTTCATAACACACCAACCAGGTGGTAAATATACTGGTTCACCTGGAGTCACTTTGTCTGTCACAGGTAACATTTTAATCTGAATATTTATTAATTTAGTTCAAAGTGTTCAACATCTTATAAAGGTTACTCAAATATGTGTTTGTGTGTTGACAGTTGAGTCTAAAATGAAGATTTCTCTTCCTTGTTCACATATTCAGATCTCCAGGTGCAGGTGAGCGGATTTCAGACCTTTGAGTCTTATAACTGGGCAGAGCTGAAGTGTCACAGCAGATGTCGTCTACCTGGTCATCCTTCCTACATCTGGTACAAGAATGGACAGAACATTTGGGGACAAACATCTAATTCTTATTCAGACTACTTTTATCCTGCAGACAGAGTTTCCTGTGCTGTACGAGGATATGAGAAGTTCCCCTCTCCTTCAGTGTGTGAGTTTACATCCAGTCTTCCACTGACATGACACCATCTGGTGGAGCCTTCAACCTTTTGTACTGCACATTAACTGCATGTAACTCAGTGGTAGTTGGTGATTCATTGTAGAATTGGATGAAACCCAAATCATTTCACCACGAGATTGTAGACATGTTGTATAATTAACTCTTATTTTGTTTTCACTGTAAAATAACACAATGAAAATGTATTAAAACAAGATTTATTATCTTGTCTTTAGACTGTTTAAATTCTCTGGATCAGATAAAACTTCATCATCAGATAAATTCCCTGATTATCTGTTGTTGTATCTTTAATGGACACTTTTTAAAATGTGTAAATTAGCAAAACACTTCCTGGGTCCAGGTTTTAACTTGTTCTGATCCATCCACACAAACACGAGTGAAAAGAATGAAGTCAGATATTTGCCAAGTTATGAAGAATTAAAAGTGATCAGTGTTACAAGATCTGTCCAATCAAGTTTCCTTGTGGAAGTGATGATGTCAGAAAATGCCACACGTGGGAAAATCATGTCTGACTCACATTTTCAGTGTTTAATGCACTCATTTAGCTTATTTAGCCACTAGAGGTCATCAGTAGACATGGTGGTGTCCAAAGACACTGAACCAGGATCATTTACTTGGTCTTCAGCACTGCTGGACTGTTTTCAGTCATTTTCAGTCTTTATATCTATGATGATTTTGTGCTTTAGGTTTTCTGTTTCCTTCTAGTTTGGTGTTTCTAACACGTGTCTTATGTGAATGTCCATTGCACACACACTCCAGTAGCTGCTGTCTAACAAATTAAAGAAAGAAAATTATAGATTATCACTCTCATTCAGTGTGTCTTAAGTTCACTGCTTCAGTATCTAGTAACTGTCCAACTTGTATCCATGGTAACAGGAACACATGTAGTTTCTGATACAGGAGGAAATCAAGCTGCTCCTCCACTTTGTGTTTGGATTAAATATTTTCCATTTAAAATATGCTCCACTGTGCAAACTCAAACTCATATTGAAATTAAATGTCATATATGTTCATATTTTCTCCTCCAGATGCTCCAAAGCTTCGCTCTGTGTCAGTGAGTCCCTCTGCTGAGATAGTGGAGGGCAGATCAGTGACTCTGACCTGCAGCAGTGATGCTAACCCAGCAGCTAATTATACCTGGTACAAGGAGAATGGAAATCTACGCAATAAAAAACCACAGCTTGTCTTCGGCTCCATCCAGTCCTCTGACTCTGGAGAGTATTACTGTGCAGCTGAGAACCAGATGGGGAGGAAGACATCTGAATCAGTCTTTATTAAAGTGAAATGTGAGTAAAACACAGCTAATTTTAAACACGCAATTTAACTTATAACTTTTTAAAGGTCAATTTTCCAGTCAAATATTTTGCTGATCATGCACTTTCTTCAGCTCTGCCTGATTCACCTTCACAGACTGCGGCTGTAGTTCACAGCAGCTTAATAAATGAAAATGACCCACAAACAAGAAACTGCTGTAACTGAAATTAATTACGTAAGCTATGAAGTATACTATTAAAGGAAATTAAAATAAACATAGTAATATTATATCTTTAATATATTATACTGACAGGTTACTATTAAATTTACATTAGGCTTTTTATTTAATGTTATATTTTACTAATACAGTAATTTATACAAGTTATTCATCCAGCTTGTGGATAGAGCATCTGCAGTGGACAGATGCAGATTTAGCCAGAGCCAGGATGCCACTGAGCCGATATGTGTCGCCTCTTGCCGCCTCAGCAACACGCTGCCTTTGTTCTGTTTGCTAAAGTTATTGTTATAACCTTGTTTACATGAAATGAGCCGTGGGTGGTGCTGGTGTATCGTGTATCCATCCCTGGAAAGATCACTATTGTATTTGTCTTTACGAGTAAGAACGTTTGCAAAAATGTTTATACTTAAAAAACAATATTTTTGTGAAAATAACAACACAAACTATTACTCACTTCAACACCACACAAAGAAATCTGTCCTCACTTTTGTTCATTTATTTAATCTTTTCCAGATGCTCCAAAGCTTCCCTCTGTGTCAGTGAGTCCCTCTGCTGAGATAGTGGAGGGCAGTTCAGTGACTCTGACCTGCATCAGTGATGCTAACCCAGCAGCTACTTACACCTGGTACAAGGAGAATCATCCTCTCAGTAATGAACCACAGCTTGTCTTCATCTCCATCCAGTCCTCTGACTCTGGAGAGTATTACTGTGCAGCTGAGAACAAGATGGGGAAGAAGACTTCTGAATCAGTCTTTATTAAAGTGAAATGTGAGTAAAACACAGCTAATTTTAAACACACAATTAAACTAATGACAACTTTTTAAAGCTTAATTTTCCAGTCAAATTTTTAACTGATCATGCACTTTCTTCAGCTCTGCCTGCTTCACCTTCACAGTCTGCGGCTGTAGTTCACAGCATCAATATAGTAATATTATATCTTTAATATTTTATACTAACAGGCTACTATTAAATTCACATTAAGCTTTTTATTTAATGTTATATTTTACTAATACAGGAACTTATACAAGTTATTCATCCAGGTTGTGGATAGAGCATCTGCAGTGGACAGATGCAGATTTAGCCAGAGCCAGGATGCCATTGAGCCAATATGTGTCGCCTCAGCAACACGCTGCCTTTGTTCTGTTTGCTAAAGTTATTGTTACATTTATTCATTTAGCTGACGCTTTTATCCAAAGCGACCTCAATTGCTAAACATGTATGGTATACAATCCAAATTTAACATTTAAATCTCTGCACATAATATATTTGAAATAACTGACCCAACAACTCTTTTTCATTAAAAGAAAATCTATTTTACTGGCTGCTTTTCTTTTTAAATATTAATACAAAAAGCATCCAAATGCTTCAGATATTGCAGCAACACAAAACAATACGAAGACAAAAAATATACCTTTTTAAAATAAATTTAGTTTTAGAAAGAATATTAAACTCAAATCCCTTTGCTAAAAATTAGCAAATAATTACTTTAAAAATTGACTGCAGAGTCTTGACCTGAGGAGTTGGCCCTTCTGTGTTGGGCCATGCGTTTGTGCAGTGGTTGTTTGGTCTCCCCAATATAGGTCTGTGCATTCCTCACTGCATTGGACCGCATACACTAGATTGCTTTTCTTGTGTTTGGGTGTGCGGTCTTTGGGGTGGACCAGTATCTGTCTCAGTGTGTTCTTGGGTTTAAAGAACACAGGGATGTTGTGTTTGTTGAAAATCCTCCTGAGTTTCTCTGATACTCCAGACACGTAGGGAATCACCTCAGGTCAGCTTCCTGAACACGGATCCTGTGCGCGTCTGTCACTGCATTGTGCGCAGTCTGTCAATCCCTCTAGTAAATATGACTTGTGATTGGACTATACTTCAGCAGACAGCCAAGCATTGGCCAAGAGCAGAAGGTCCTGCCTCCAGGCCTTTTTTATTAAGTTGCGAGGTTGCGAAGCTTCAGTTTCGCTCAGTCTGACTTGAGCTGCCACACGAGAGTCGCAAGCTCGCAACTGTGTGGGCGTATCTCCGCAAAGTGAGTGTTGTAAACTCAGCTCTGAAAAAATAGTCTGCCGTAGGAGTGCAAATTTAATGTAATGTAATAAAGTTACGCCCTTTTGAAGCTCAGTTTTCAGAGTTTCAAAACTTTTTTTCCACACATTTGCACACCAGTTTGCATATCAGCATTTACAAGGTTTCAAACCTGAAAAAAACAACCTAATACACTGGGAAAACACTGACAAATTTGAAACTCTGAAAAATTGTTTGCGCAACGTTGCGTAACATCGTAAAAACAATGTTGCAGTTCTGAAGAAGGAAAACTCAAAAACAGCATAATGTTTGCAGAGATTTTTTTTACTTTTTTTACGTTTTGCAAGCTTGCAAATCTTTTATTTGTAAGATTTTGAGTTACTTAAACACTTAGTTTCAACCTTTCAGAACTTTATTTTCAGTTTTGAATCCCATACCAGTCCAGCTCATTTTCTTAGTCCTAGCCAATCACCACAAGTGACACTGACTGACACCCACAGCAACCAATCAAAAAATGTCAACATCAACAATCATAACTGGAAATAAAGGAACAATCTGTATTTTTCCCCCCCTTCAGTTTACCTTACTGTTTTATCTCAATAAACACACTGAACAGTCTATTTTGCAAATACTTACATTTATCTCACTTATGACTAAATGATCTTAATATCTGGGCTAAACATTACCTTTTCCTTATCAACTAAATTTCTTTTAGGTTAATTAGATTAGGTTAATTTCCATTCTGAATTATTTTATTCTACTTTTACTAGGAACTAACTTATTTTAATCCCTATATTTTAAACCAGGGCTACACATAATTTAATTAATGTTTAATATTTTGTTTTGCTAAATATATTTTGCTAGAATCAAAATTTGTCCCTGGATTTTGTTAGGTTGCAACATGTTTTGGATTGTAGGAAGGACCAACTCTGCTTATTGATACAGGGCCATCATTCCAGTATTTAGAACACATTTCAGCAAGTTTGTGTCTTGTTGTCTCTCAGTCTCTTAGACTTAGTATAACTCAAGTGGTCCCAAACACAAACTATTACTCATTTCGACACAACACAAAGAAATCTGTCCTCACTTTTTTTCATTTATTTATCTTTTCCAGATGCTCCAAAGCTTCCCTCTGTGTCAGTGAGTCCCTCTGCTGAGATAGAGGAGGGCAGTTCAGTGACTCTGACCTGCAGCAGTGATGCTAACCCAGCAGCTAATTATACCTGGTACAAGGAGAATGGAAATCCAAACCTTCATCCTCTCAGTAATGAACCACAGCTTGTCTTTGGATCCATCCAGTCCTCTGACTCTGGAGAGTATTACTGTGCAGCTGAGAACCAAATGGGGAAGAAGACATCTAAATCAGTCTTTATTAAAGTGAAATGTGAGTAAAACACAGCTAATTTTAAACACACAATTTAACTAATGGTAATTTTTTAAAGCTTAATTTTCCAGTCAAATTTTTAACTGATCATGCACTTTCTTCAGCTAATGTGTGGAAAAAAAAGTTTTGAAACTCTGAAAACTCACACATAATTCAGGTTGCACATTATATTTCAAGATATATAAATATGACAGAATATGAAGCGGTGCAGCGCTCAAACATTCTGTGTTTCTTTAAGATCTGTTTTTTTCTGTAGTTTAACTTTTCTCATGTACAGTATCAACCCTGCTGAGGCAATAAATATGTCTGCCAGATTTAATCTTTCCTCTTCTTTTGTCATGTTCACAAGGAGAGAACGGAAAACTTGGACAAAAAGAAACTGTCGAAGTTGTTCATGTTGACATTTTTGGGTCATTTTATTATCAGCAGCTTGTTTTTTTATTGCTTAAGTTCCTTTTTTGGACAATGCACAATTGTTTCTTCTATATTTTAATTGCATTGCATATTTTCTTAATGTGCAAATAAACCTCTCTAAAAGATTTTCATTTGTTATTTAACTGCAAGCATTTCAAAAAGTGGTGGGCCCATGTCCCCAGCGTCCCAGGTGTAAATGATATGGCTGCTGTTGTTCACTGAGCAGCTACAGTAGATGATGAAAAGGCAGTTTTATTTATAACTGGTCTCTCAGATCTGCACACTACAAGCTACTAGCTACAGTGGCTGGTGAGCAAAGAAGTTAATATTTGGTTTTGCCAAAAACATTTCACTAGAAACAAAATTGCTGCCTGGATTTCGTTAGGTGTAGGAAGGGCTAACTTTTATATATGGTCCCAGCTGTGCTTATAGACAGTTAGTCAGGGACATCATTCCAGTATTAACAACATATTTCAGCATTTTTGTGTGATATATCTTACATGTATGAGGGACATTCTTCAGGTCTCCTCTTACATTTTTGTAAAACTTAAATGGTCCCAACACACAATTCTTTCAGCTGCCAGTCAGAAAACCACCTCCAAAGTTTCAGATGCTTCCACACACATAACTATTAGGCCTACTCATTTCAACACAACACAAAGAAAATTGTTCTAATTTTGGTTCATTCATTTGATCTCCTCCAGATGCTCCAAAGCTTCCCTCTGTGTCAGTGAGTCCCTCTGCTGAGATAGTGGAGGGCAGTTCAGTGACTCTGAACTGCAGCAGTGATGCTAAACCAGCAGCTAATTATACCTGGTACAAGGAGAATGAAGACTCACCAAAAGCATCAGGACAGAACTTCACCATCACTGACTTCAGAGCTGAACACAGTGGGAATTATTACTGTGAAGCCCAGAACGAAAGAGGACGTCATCACTCCACCTTACATCTGATTGTTGTGGCAGGTAAGTTTTCCACATTCACCTGCATACATAGACGTTTACTGCACCAGACCTTAATATGTAAAAAACAACACGTTCCAACTCACATAAGAAAATAAAATTTCCTGTCTGCACTTCCACAGACTATTTTTCTGTATTTGCTCAGGGTGGAGGAGGTGGATAACACTGACTGATTAACAGACAGCATCACCTGGCAAAGTGATTTATTTATATAATCCTGCTAATGAGGGACCTTACGTCTGTATTTTTAGGGAATTCAACAATAACAATGAATATCATCAGACTGACTCTGGTGGTCTTGATGCTGATTCCTCTGCTTCTCCTGTGGACGAGGTAAAACAATCACAATCCATCAGTTCAGTCACTGCTCTTTTATTCTTTGTACTTCCTTCAGTTTTAGTGTTGTGAATTTCATCATGGTAACATTTGTATTTGTTTTCTTTGGACATAATCCAGGAAGAAGAAAAATCTGAGGTCCAACACTGAACTGAATGAATCTGTCGAGGTCAGAGAGAGAAACAGAAGACCTCAAATAAATAGGACACATGCTAAAGCTGCTCTGCTCTAGCCTCATAAGCTACATGGTAGAAGAGCAGAGACCTCTTAATGTCATCACATGATAATTAATAGTTTAGCATGATGGATATCATTTTAAAGGAATAATGATACAAGGACAATGTTCTCTAACACTATTTCACACATAATACACTACATTTATTACATTATTTTCCTCTTTTCAGATTTTTTTCTCTTCTTTTATTATTTTTATCAAGTTTAACAAGTTCAGTTTTTTTTGGTGTTTGTCTTATTTTTAACACTTCCCACTTAGAGAAGAAATCATTTTCAAAAACATATTTCAAGGTCTGAAATCATCAGTTTTTTGTTTATAAAGCAGAGGTTCAGATTTTAATAGAGTTAAAATACTTTGACATTATTGTTTTACAAGGGACAGAAGATGTTTCCACTGGTCGTCCCCACAGCTAAACTGTGATTATTATTCCATCAACAAAAAATTACACAAAAAATTCCACAATAACCCAAGGCAGAGATTCAGGAGGCATGATTGTTTGGTGTAAATCAGAACTGAGCCACAACATTACAGTAAATAAAAAAAAAATCTCATTTCTGAAAATCAACAAAAAGATGCTTTGTGCTGAGCAACATGTCTACATGTGTGCAACCTAATTACCTCCATCAGAATCCCCCTACTATAACCCAGATATTCTTGAGGATAAAATGAACCATTATAAAAACATGGGAAATGTATTAACATTTGGGGACTTAGGGGAACAGGGGAAAGAGCTGATACTATGAACACCCAGGGAGACAAACACTTACCTGGAGATACCTGAAGCCATGAGGGAGCTTCAGTGATCTGTTGAAGATATGTGTGAAGCTGCACTTTCTAACCTCATGTCCTAATTATAAAACCTTAAGAGAAAAACACTTTCCAAACATTTCCAAAATCTATCTCAAGTTCAAATTATATCAGACAGAGAAGAAACTCCCCTATTTACTGGGAGAAATGCCCAAATGCCAAATCATGGCAGCAAAATTTATCTCTCATGCCATGAGCTGAGGACAACAGTCAGTGGAAACTCAGGCTAGATTGATAAATAAATTGTACATGAATATAATAGTATTATTAGTTTAATTATTGATTGTTATTTTAAGAGAGAGGCATAACTCCATTACAGAAAAAATGGTTCAAGTTCAAGTCTTTATTTGCCAAAACAAGCATGAAGTCAGCTTGGAATTCATTTTAGTGATTTGGCTCATTCAGGACGGTACAAGACAATATTGGACAAAAATGACAACACATAATCATACATAACTTATAGCATAAAAAATACTTGGGTTGCTACCAATGAGTAAATATAATAGATAATCAAATAAATAAATCAGACAAAGTGCTAATACATTTAGTGACACTGAGGAGAAGGACGTAGTTGTATAGGCAGAGCAGATGAGGATTGTTGGAGTTAATCGAGGGACCTCACAGCCTGTGGATAAGTGCTATTTGAAAAACGGGTGGTTCTAGATCTGATGCTTCTTAGCCTTCTGCCTGATGGTAGAAGGGTAAAAAGAGAATTAGCAGGGTGCAAAGAATCTTTGAGTATTTTCAGTCCAGTTTTAAGCGGGTGTTGTAGAGCGTCACAGATCTTAGGGAGGTCCAGCCCAATTATTCTTGACGCTGTCCTAACTATTCAGTGCAGATTTGTCATCTGCTGAGCTGTTACCCCACCATACAGTGATGGAGAAAGTAAGTATACTCTCTATCACTGCTCTGTAGAAGTGGAGCATACCCACCTGGGACACTTTAAATTTCCTAAGTTGTCTTAAAAAGAAGAGTCGCTGGTGAGCTTTTTTAACAATCTGACTGACATTAGTGTCAATTTAAGACTGGAGGATATGATGCTCCCAAGGAACATAAAACTTTCCACCCACTCCACAGCTTTGTCCTTGATGACCAGGGTCTGGAACAACTTACTATTTTTTTTCCTGAAATCCACAACCATCTCCTTGGTTTTGGAGATGTTGAGGGACAAGTTGTTAATTGAGCACCACTCAGCCAGCAAGGACACAATAATTCACTTTCAAACCTGATTTGATGTTTTTTTTAATTCTAATTATATGCAGGTTTCTTGAAAGACGTCCATTGAGACTCATTTTGTCGTCTCTCCCTTCAGTTAGACTCTGATCCTAGGTATGAGAATGTCTCAGACTTTGAGGCCGACTCTGGTCCCTACGATGATGAGAATGTATCAGACTTGAAGGCCGTCACTGCAGCACAGACAGAAGACAGAGAGGAGCAGGAAGACATGGTGTGAAGTCCATTCAGGTTAGAGCCTCCTGCATCGAATAAAACAGGCCGACTTTAGATTTACAGTTAAATTTAAAACTAACTTTACAAAAGTTTTATATGATTTTCTTCAGATGCATCTAAACCAGACTCACCTCATGGAAACAAACTAGGACAACGCTGAAATATCAACGTACAGAGCGAGGCCGTGGAGAAAATGGGTCCATACCTTCAACTCCAAAAGTTTTTCTTTTCAGTTTTAAGTAGCAGCAGCAGGTTGGAGTCAGCAGTTGGCTGGTTGAACTGAATGATGTCGATGTTTCAGAGAGGATTTATTGTTTAGATCAGCTGATGCTCAGGTGGTGTTTAACTTTATGACTTACTGCTTAAACTATGTAAACTTATTATTTCCAGTAGAATTAGTAATAATATAGGGTGTGAGGATTAAAGTTGTTATGGAAAATGTCTTTTTGATTAATTATACATAATCAATAGCTTTTGAAAAATCCTGATGATTTTCTGGTTGACAAAACCAATTAAGTCGGAGAAAGTGAACTGAAAGCATCACATTTAACTCCTTATACACTATGTCACACACTGAAATCAAACATAAAGCTGTAAGTAGCACACTTTGCTAGATGTTACTTTTTCTATGAATTCCTGTGGCTGATTCAAATAAACAGCCAGGAGCTTCACATAAATTTGAGCTGTAAATGTCAATTTAGTCCATTTAAGTTCTTTGGTGTCATATATAGAAGCAGAGCAGGTTGAGGTTAACTAAATGTGAAGCCTTTCAGAATAAAAGCCCATCATTGATAGCTTGTGCAACACCAATAAAAAAAATCAAAAGTTTGTTGCTATTGTGTCAAACATGTTGGTCCCCAATGTCGGCTATTGACACTTCCTGAACTGTATCTGGACCTCTAAGGCTTAATGAATTAAATGTCCAGGGTGAACAAGCTAAAATACTTTTCTGTAGTTTGAAAATAAAGCACCAAACGTAGATTTGATTAAACATTCAGTGATGGATGGTTTCAGCTTCCTGATTCAGTATCTGTGATGTTTCAGTGTCCTGTAACTGAATCTGAACGCATTCAGGCTTCATCACTCTGAGTGCTTCCTCTAGTGTCTGTTTTAAAGAGTCACTTCATCCAACTTATAAAAAGGTATATATTCTCTCTTACCTCCAGGGGTCTCTAGCCATTCGTTGAGTTTTTGTTGTTACTGTGAGGTTTGTTTGTTTTGTTTTTTAATTGTTAGGCGACTCATTTCCTGTTTCTTTATACTGATTTAAATGTAGGACATCTCCACACACAGTTTAGGCAAATGAATCACCTAAATAAGTCTAAATAAGTTCAAAATCAACATAATTATAACACTGTTGTGTGTCCATACCAGATCCTACCAGTCCACTTGATTGTGTGAGACATGTTCATGTTTAGTAAACACTAACAAGCATGTGAGTTTCTCAGGTCTCAGTGTTCTGCATTTCTCAGCAAAGAGAAGAAACCTGACTGAAAAGTAAACAGAAGAAAGTTTATTTACATTCTGATTTCTGTATAATTCATTGTTTCTGATCTACTTTTCTTACATTTCTCAATACTGAAAAAACACTCAGCATCTGACTTTTTGCATCCCATACTGCTGCAGGCCATCTCTTTGAACTCATACTGGTATAAAGGTTTTTCATTGACTAAAGATGCACTTGAATTGTCAAGTGATGCTTCAAACCAACTTTTACATCTCGTTTTTTTGCGCTTGAAAAATGAAGTGTTTTCTCTTTTTGAATGGTTCTTTTCTTGGGTCAGTGGAAAGCAGCGAAACAGGTCTAATATCAACAGGTTATAATACGATTTTCTTATTCTCTCTTACTAAGTTTATAGCTCAGAAAATATTACTATTTTATTTTTTACTTTATTTAGCTCATCATGAATATTAACAGTCTGATGTCCATCTTCTGCTTACTGACCACAGAGGAAAGGCTTCTTTAAAGACAGCGACCTTCTTTTGTAAGTAGAATTTTTTATTCATGTGACTGATACTGTATATCTCCTGTGTACATTATTTTATCTGCTGACATGTTTTATTGTCTCTGAAGCCACACAGAGAGATGAGAGGAGCAGCTATGAGTTTAACTGCAGCAGCTGGTGGATTTGTCGTCTTCCTTCTCTCTGTGTCAGGTAATGTATATCTAAACTGACATTTAGTGCAATAGGTGAATCTGGAAGAATGTAGGTCTTGTAAAAGTAGGCTGATTTGTGTTTGTGTCAGTTGTAATGAATATTAGAAAGATAATGTTTTGTGCTGGCCAGCGTCCTTTGCTCTTGTCTTTCGACATTAGTTTGGAGTCCCTGAATCACATGACATGGAAACTATTGGGGAAAAAAACATTATTTTCCATAAATTAATGATAAATATTAATATAAATTTGAATATGGACTCAAATATAAAATTAAGAGGTCATTTGTCTAGTGTAGTGTCTACAATTCGGCATTAGTTTGGAGTCCGTTGGTCACATGACTTGGAAGCTATTGAAAAAGATGCATTTTTCACATAAATCAATAATAAATATTAATATAAATTAGAATATGCACTTAAATCTAAAATGAAAAAGTGTGTCTCATTTGCCAAGTGTAGTTATACAATTCGGCATTGATTTGGAATCCGTGGGTCACATGACATGGAAGCTATTGAACAAAAAAGCATTATTTTCCATAAATTCCACTTTTTCGCTTCCTATTTCTGACTTGAGCATGCTTTTTGTTTTGGATGATGACTGTAAATCATTAAGTCCATGCCTTAGGCCTGTTGTGTTGTGGCCAGAATACTTCAATTTCTACTATTCCTGTGGCTCAATAAATTTATGTTTTCACAGTGTTGTCGGATTTAGATCGTCACTGTTTAAAATATTCCCGTGTCATGTGAAGGGGGCTGTAATGCAGTAATCAAAATTGCTGAAGCCTCGAGGGAAAAAACCCTGATAAACATGTTCTGTTATTTTTAAGATCGCTCAAGGTAACCAGCCCAAACAAAGTGGATGTTGACGTGCTTAATCAATACCTAACTGAGGTGATCATGTTCGATTAGGTAACATGAAAATCTCAGAATTAGTGTAATTTATTGCTCAGGTGAGTTTGAATCCAGCTTGAGGCAATTTTGTAAAAAGTCTGTTTCTTTTTTCCTATGTGGCTAGCCTACAATGTATAGTGCTCTACAATCATGATCGCCGCAGTATAAAGATGACTTAAACTCGCCAGCTGCTGCACATAACTCAGGCACGCGTATGGCAACCAGTTAGTTTAAAAACCAGTAGGGCTATAACACGTACCTGTGGCCTGTTGTACGAAGCGAGGTAACTTATCCAGGAATAACTTTGTGACGTCGGGTGTAACTTTCCGGTTAACCCGTCCTACCAAAGGTGGGTAGGCTAGGGGCGAGTTCAATCCCAATATGTTTTGCACCGGTTTGCAACGTTTTCTGATTGAACGGCATGTTTCCTTGGTTGCGCAACGTTCTGCAACGGGCTTCGAGGGCGTATCTCAGGTGCTCCCAATTAACTACAACAAGTTTGTAAAAACAACGGCGTTAAAAAGGCAGGAAAATGCAGTGCGCTTGCCTACACAAAAGGGTCTTCAGGGGACCACCGTTTCCGTTGGAAAAAATGTTTTGGTACGTTTTTCTGCGCTGAACTCGCCCCTGCTCGGAGCAGTTTAGAGATGCAGCGTAAATTGACATGGCAACAGACCTCGGTTAGTAGGGGCGAGTTAAGGTTTTGTTTTGTGGTTAACCTGAACGGGGACTTCCCACCTCATATGTAGGCTCCTCACTCAGTGTTAATGATGAGAACTTGGATATTAATACGCACTGCTTAATAAAACATGTTCAAATTTCTTCCTGATTTGTTCCACTGCGGCTGCAATTAAGTTCTGAACACAACAGCATCACGTTCAGACAGCGAGCGCGGAACCCTCAGTGATTTTAGACAGGAAATCTTAATTTATTAACGGGACAGTTTCTTTGATGTTGCCCATCTGTAGTCTATTATTGAATTCTCCTGAGTGTTTTCACTTTATTAGGTTGACTATTTTACGTGTCCAAAAAATATGGAGCGCAGTTAGGGGGTTAATAGGCTAGAAAAACAATCCTATATGAAAGTGTGAAATTTACAAGAAGAAATATAGGAAATTTCCTGAAATCAATGTCATGAAAAATCGAAAATCACTCCAAGGAAAAGGAAACGTCCAAGGAAAAGTGATTGATAGTGATCGTGTGCAAACTCACGAGTATTTCCGAACTGCTAAATCCGATTGCAAAGTTTAATATAACTCAGTGCGTGCATAATACACGACAGATGTGTGTGTGTTTCTCTCATAAATGTGTGATTATAATGTCAGAGAATATTCAAGTTTTTACTTGTAGATTTATCTTGGAAATTAAATTCTGTCTCGGATTATTAGCCCTCTCCGCTGGCTTATGTGCAGTTGTACCTTTACATCTTAATCATATTACACATAAAAGAAGAGCCCATAAAATACATAGGCTAATAGAGATTTGAGCTACAATAAGAACACTGTGAAGATATTTAGGCTATAGATTTACTCAATGCGATGCAGACAAGCCTCTCTGGCTTTGATGTCCACCGCGATGTTAGATTTATCCATTAACATGTATTAACATTGATCATTTTCTGACACTACCAAGCGTTCCTCTGGAGAAATACGGAGCATGCGCCGTTGCAAAAAAAACTCTGCCTGCACGGCCAAACACGCCCCTTTCATGCGATCACGCACCAACTCCAATTAAGTTAACACGGACTCAACTCTGATCCGCCTTCGTAGTACCTACCATTTAACTGCAGTGTAGGCAGTCAGAGTTTGTCAACCCTGAGTTTGCCTGATAACCCCGAGTTAACTCTGAGTAGGTTAAATTCCCTCAGGACACTGGTCGAACTACCGTCGCTTCGCTGCATTCATCAAGGGGTTGCTTTTGCTCTTTAGTACACTTAGAAGTGTGATTTGCTTATGATTGACGTACTGATAAGATAGGAACAAAATGTCTAGCATCATATTAATCAGTATATAATTAACCATAGAGCTTGTGCAGAAAACAGGAACCGCACCTTTCACCCAGTGAACTCTGCAGCATACAGACCATACACTCACACTTATACATCACCTCACACACGATGTACTTCTCCTACCCCCATACTCACACCATGCCCTTTACATGGTCCAGACTCCATGCACACCTACATGAGGTCATAGGTCAGACATGAGATTTACTTCTTTACCAGACATACCTAAATAAGGCCAAAAGAAGATGTGCAGCTGGGTCTCCAGATATATATCTGCTTAGTGAGCTCAATAAAATATTGTGAGAATCTGATGACTCGTCTCCTTCTAAACCTTTCTCATCAACGGACTCGGGGAAGTCGGCTTACTTCAACAGTAGATATGAATCCGTGATCACTTGTACACAAGCTCGTTTTTATTCCTTGAGAGCTTCAGAATCTTTAACTTATCTTGGAAATGAAAAAAATCAACCAGGATTGCCTTGGTCTGGTGGAGTTTGGCTTAGCAGAGAGAAGAGTACGATGACACCGTTCAATGACTGGAGGAGTTGGGAAATTCTCCCCCTAGGAGCTGCGGTATGAGGCGAGTCATGAGTGAGTGGGAAAGTATCCCATTTGTATTTTAGAGAGACTTCAGATACCTTAGATTATTGTCGATAAATAAAAGTAGAAAATAAATCTCACATGAACCTTAGCTTACAAAAGTTTAAGCAAACAGGCTTCGCTTCTTCTTAGGCACACTCACACCATAGCAGCCATTTTGTCTGAGGGAGTAGAGAGTACTGTTTATGTAAACTCTGGATCTGAACGCAGACAGAGTTAACCTCCTTCGTGTTGCTTTGCATTACCACCAACACTCCACTAGATGGCGCTGTCGCAAAAGAACTATGGTCCCAGGGTTGAGGGGGTTCTGAAACTCCAGCCTCCGGTACTGCAGCTGCATAATATTGACTCCAGCAGCATCTTGTCAGATGTGCTCAGTGTTACAGTGACACAGAGTCAGAATGACTGTGAGTGAGAGAGCTGCAAAATGTAATTGTGAAAAAAGTTTATTTAAATTCTCTTTTCTGTATAATTCATTGTTCCTGATCTACTTTTCTTACATGTTTCTCAATAGTGAATATACACAGTGCTCAGCACGTGATGTTTTGCATCCCATACTACTGCAGGCCATCTCTTTGAACTCATACTGGTATGAAGTTTATTTCACTGTCTAAAGATGCTCTAGACGTGTCAAATGATGCATGAAACCAACTTTCACGCCTGTCTGTTGTGTTTTCAGTGGAAAGCAGCGAAACGGGTTTAATACCAACAGGCCATAACACTATGTTATTATTCTCTCTTATTAAGTTCATAGGCTAGTTTGCAAATTGTCACTTCTATATTTTGATGTTGGTGTTAACTGACATTTGGCTCATCATGATTATTAATAATCTAAAGAGGAAGGAAATTTAGTCGTTTGACAGCTTCATATCCGTGTTCTGCTTACCGACCACAGAGGAAAGGCTTCTTTAAAGACAGCGTCCCTCTTCATTGTAAGTAGAATCTTTTATTGATGTGAATGATAACTGTATATCTCCTTTGTAAATTATTTTATCTGCTGACATGTTTTATTGTCTCTGAAGCCACACAGAGAGATGAGAGGAGCAGCTATGAGTTTGACTGCAGCAGCAGGTGGATTTGTCGTCTTCCTTCTCTCTGTGTCAGGTACTGTATATCTAAACTTACATTCATTGCATTAAAAGTGAATCTGGGAAAATGTAAGTCTTGTAAAAGTAGGCTGAAGGTCACATGGAAATAAGTGGATTAGACGTCAGTGTATAATTCATCTGCAGTTGTTCACATTGTATGATGAAAACAGCCAGTTTAGGGGGTATTTCCTAATATCATTGTCTTGCACTAATGCAAATGTATATTGAACAGTGTGAGTTCATTTTTCCAGAGCCAACACTGCCTAAACCATGTTAGCACTGTGTTATTGTTGCATTGAGTGAAGACGTGCAAGCCCACCAAAGCGGTTGGTGCTTGTTCCATTATCCAACAATGGAAATTGAACAAGAGAGTGTAAACCAGAAACAGACAGATCGCCTTCAAAATAATGGCATTGTTGTGTCATGTCATTTTGAGGATAGCTAAACTTAATAAATAAACACACATAGTCTTGGTTAAATATTGAACATAATTCATAGTTGTTGTATTTCTGCCACTTAACCATATATTATTTTTTTAATATGTCAATCTGCAATAGAGTGCTGTGATTCATAGGCTACATGGCCTAATGATGTATTAGGACTTGTGATGAGTCTGACTGGTAAAAAGAGTTGATTTACCTCCAGCTTAGATTTCATTGCTGTTGGTCTGTTGTTTACTGCAGTCAAGTGAGTCGAAATGAATGAAGTCGCACCTAAATATGGAGTGCATAATATTCTAGCCTTTCTGGTAAACCGTCCGGTTGCAGAAGATGGTGGACGATTAGTTCCTATTTGAAGCTACTTTTATCAGGGTTAATGTTTTTAGAGATAGGCCTCCTAGTTTCACACAGTGAAGTCATACTGACACAACTTCTCTCATATCTTCATCTGCAAACCCTGCTTGTTCCTCATGTTTCTCTGGTCTGTGTTGACAGCAGGGTCCAAAGGGTCCTGCTGTGAAAAGCAAGTTTTTTTTTGTCTAACAGACCGAAATTATATCTGTCAATTAAGAAATGCATCAACATAGCCTAAATGAAGAAATAACATTCAGCTCATGTATGCAGATTGTAATGTAAATGTTATTCAAATGTTAAACACAAAAACATTGTGTGCATGTCTTTTAGTACATGACATTAATTCCACCTCACCTAACAATCACTAACAGGCAGATATTTCAAAGGTCACGTAGTCTACTTGTACCAGATGAGAGGAGACTCAGTTAAAGCACCAATGAATGAGTCATTATCTCGGTTCAAATCTCCGCCAAAGTCCATATCTCAATAAAAAACCTCCTCTTCTGGATCCCAGTAAGCAAACAATAACAGTCCTTTCAATACAAAAATTGGACAACGAAAATAAAACCAAGTGATGCCTCTTTCTTCTAATACACGAGCTTAAGGATTCTCGTAGTCCGTCTGTGTCTTTCTGTTGAGCGTTTCTGTCAAAATGGCGGGTGGTCTGATGGTTTTACCGCCTCTGCCAACAGTTTACCCTCATTCAGCGGTGGCTAATGTCAGAGACCTCGACAGCAGTTTTCTGCTTTTATCTTAGCTGCTAGAAACTCTCCCACACCTCAGTGCACTGCATTTATTTTTAGCTTTCACACTTTACTCTGCAGCAACCTGACCGCAGAGTGAACAGAGACAAGTGACAAAAGCCCAGACCAGTGTGCATATATCATGGCTACTATATCATGGCTTTCGGGCGAGCTCACTTTTAACCCCACTCTCACGGGGGATTCTTACTGAATCATTAATAGTTGCGTGCGTGTAGTCCTGGCTGTGAAAGTATCAGGCATTTGCGTCTTATTATTATGATATGCAACTTGCTATTATGCTTCACACAACAGCTGTTTGCAACCTGTCCTTCCTTTTCTCCATGAGAGGGAAAATTTTGAAAAGTTGCATGGCCCTGCAGAGAGAGTCCAGCTGCAGTAGTGCGTAATATTCATCCATCCAGGCAAACAATCACGAGCCGTTCACAGCGCGTCGGCCATAGCGACACAACCCGTAGTACCGGAGACGGAGTGGAGCGGACAGGGCCAGGAGATTGTGGAGAGACCGGCCCGCTGCTGACGGTCGGTGATCATTCTCGAGCTGAATGAAGTCTGACGCTCCTGAATTTACGCATGAATCTGTGATGATAGAGAAATATAGAAAGTAATGACAATAAAGCATGGTGTCAACTTCTTAAAGACCCAGCAAAATATCACAAATCATGCTTTTAGGTTAGCCGATGTCCTCTTTAGGAGACCTAGGCTCCTCCGTAGTTCGCACCCTGGCACAGATTCTCTAAAATGTGGTCAGTAAACTGCATTAAAGGTCCAGGTCTTATGTATTCCTGTTCATTTCAATGCATCTTCAGACTGGATGATGTCCTGCCTCAGTATAGAGATTAACTGTAGAAAGCATGTGTACATCTTCCTTTGCACTGACTGAGTGTTTGGTCTCTGTGCCTGTTCACTCTGGTTTTATTCAGAAATAACATCAAAAAGGTCATAAAGGATTAAATGGGTCATTACACGAAAATGAAATATGTGTCCCTCTGGAATAAAAAGCTCTGTAAATCTTAATAAACCTTAAAACAAATAAAATATTTTATAATTTAATTTTAATTTAATTTTCCATAATGTCTCATAATATAAGAGTAAATTAATTTCAGTTTCTTTTGTTTTTAAAGGATTGTAATAACATTTTTGTGCAAAGCATCTTGCAGAAATGTAGAAAATGGCCTGTCCCTCAGTATCATTTTTCATTTCTAATAGCTATTGAGGCCAAAAACTCAAATTATCATACAAAAACCTTAAACCTATATAAAGCCTCAAATGTTGTATCGTTACTCATGAATGGGTTTTATTCTTAATGAGTGTAAAATACTGCAAAAAAACAACAATTTAGTCGCATCCCCATGTTGTTGTTGCATCCTCATCTTTCACATGAGAGGTAAAGACAAGGAGGGAAAATGCAACAACAATGTGATTCCATTACTGTATTTGGATATAGAAGACAGATGGTTTGAGTGAAGGAGGATATTTACACCAGAATAAAGAGTCAGTCTTTCAACAGAGGAGGATATATGACACCATTTATCCCCCATATTTAATGCTGTCTTTTCATATCTTCCTAGAAGATTGAAAAACTGGTCACATTTGGCCTCTTGTGAAAATTCAAAAACACTGTTGTTTACACTTGGCCTCAGTTGACACCATGGACCCTAACGACCATTGTAGCCATTGTTACAATAGCCAGGATCACCGAGTCAGTATCAATGATTTTGATCACAACCCCATAGAGGTAAAATACCTGGAACTCCCCAGCAGTCATTTAGACCTGAAAACGCCCCTTGGATGAGAGGTGAAAATTTTTCATGCTTCTTCAGCCAAGTCCACTTACCCTCGATTCAACCCTTCACGGCTAAGAAAAGCATATTTTTATTTACCCACAGGCCAAACAGTTTCATTTGTCACATTTATTTGCAATGTAAATTTAATATGTTTGAATTAAACAATTGATTTACAGTTACATTTGTAGTATCATCATAAACTTGTATCATCTTTTATGCTAAAATCTCAACAAATCTGTCTCCAAAATAATCTTAATTAGTTTTGTTGAATTAAAGGTTTATGAATGTCCCATCATAACTCCATTAAACCCATGACTGTAACTTAATCAAGCAGTTTAACCAATATGGTAACCCTGTTATCAATAAGTCAGCCCTGTCATATTCTAATATTCTAATACTGAAACTGTGAATACAATTAATGGAATAAGTTACATAGAAG
Organism: Lepomis macrochirus; assembly: GCA_024633595.2. Lineage (NCBI taxonomy): Eukaryota > Metazoa > Chordata > Actinopteri > Centrarchiformes > Centrarchidae > Lepomis > Lepomis macrochirus. The sequence continues at coordinate 32,705,649 of JALXJV020000003.1, forward strand.
AGACCAGTAATACCCTCAAAAAAATCAGGACTTTATTATTTAGTTTTCATAACTTTTTCTTAAAACAGAATATATTGTGACAGTATTAACTGTAAATGAATGTATTAATTTCATGGATATAAGTAAACTAGTCAATATTCCCACTTTACAAATACTGTTTTTGTAACAGGTGGTGTCTTATCTTTCATAGCATAGCATTTGTTCTAAATATGAATATAAAACCTTTTCAAACAGTAACTGTTTTAGGTTTTCAACAGGGTTGACGAAACACACATATGCAAGTTGATTATGTGAAAAAAAAAAAATAAATAAGATAAGCCTGACATGTCATGACCCATTTTTCTTAGAGCTAAGGACCTACTTCATCCAAAAAGGAGCTTAAAGACTTTGAAAATTAAAAATGTAAAATGGTACGTTTTCATATAACGACCCAAACAATTAGAACAGGAGTTAGGAAGAGCTGGGAGAAGAATGATACAGAAAAACAAAGTATTTTATGTACCACTGTCCTGCTGCTCTATCACAGAAAAGAGTTTAAAATGTCATTTTATTAATTTTCGGTTTGGATAACTTGTGTGTTGACACATAAGCTGCACTTTTCAGGCATTTTGTTAAAATTCTTTTGAATGAATGGACCCAAGCAGAAACACTCAGAAGTAAATTCTCACAACATTAAAATATGACAAACACTTTACAAACTTTCTATGATCATGACTGCAGATAATTCAGGATTTTGAAGTTTGTCCAGGTTACGTTTTGCTCAAATCATATTTGTAATTTGGTCAACTAACTGATTGTTAAAAATGACGTTATCACTTTACATTCAGCTGACGCTTTTATCCAAAGCGACTCACAATTGCTATCAGAGGTCGCACACCTATGGAGCAACTAGGGGTTAAGTGTCTTGCTCAGGGACACAATGGTGTTTCACTGTGGATTCGAACCCGGGTCTCTCACACCAAAGGTATGTGTCTTTGCCACTGCGCCATCACCACCCCATTTTATTTATGTTGATTGTTTCTGATGTGCTCTGTGTTACAGTGGTACAGAGTCAGAATGGCTGGGGAGTGACTTACACCTCTACTCAGATCTGTGCCTTCAAAGGATCAACTGTGGATATAAACTGCACCATCAAATACCCATCCGCAATCATTTACCGTTATACTACTGTTGGGGAAACATTCTGGTTTAAAAATGATGATGCTGTGGATCTGAGAACAAACTTAGAGTATTCAGGTCGTGTGGAGTATAGCTGTGATACGAACTACTGCACTCTGAGAATCACAGACCTGAGAGAGAGCGACTCAGCTGAGTACAAGTTCAGGTTCATAACAAACCAACCAGGTGGGACATATACTGGTTCACCTGGAGTCACTCTGTCTGTCACAGGTAACATTTTCATCTGAATATTTATTAATTTGGTTCAAAGTCTTATTCTCACATTACTCACAAATGTGGTTTGTCTGTGTGTTGACAGTTCAGTCTAAAATGAAGATTTCTCTTCCTTGTTCACATATTCAGATCTTCAGGTGCAGGTGAGCAGATTTCAGACCTTTGAGTCTTATAACTGGGCAGAGCTGAAGTGTCACAGCAGTTGTCTTCCACCTGGTCATCAATACTACATCTGGAACAAGAATGGACAGAACATTCAGGGACAAACATCTAATTCTTATTCAGTCTACTTTGATCCTGCAGACAGCTTTAACTGTGCTGTACGAGGATATGAGAAGTTCCCCTCTCCTTCAGTGTGTGAGTTTACATCCAGTCTTCCACTGACATGACACCATCTGGTTGAGCCTTTAACCTGTTGTACTGCACATTAACTGCATGTAACTCAGTGGTATTTAGTGATTCATTGTAGAATTGGATGAAAACTGAAATCACTAGAGTGAAAGCACCGCCAGCATTCAAAAGTGACCAAAACATCAGCCATCTGTTCTTGTATCTTGAATGAAGACTTTTCTCGGTAAATGTTTTATTCAGTAATATTGATCCTTACTTTCAGATGCAAAACACTTCCTGGGTCCAGGTTTTAAGTTATTCTGATCCATCCACACAAACACAGAAATACCCGACTTTTTTCTTTTCATGAGTGAAAAGAAAAAAGTCGGGTATTTGTCAAGTTATGAAGAATTAAAAGTGATCAGTGTTACAAGATCTGTCCAATCAAGTTTCTTTGTGGAAGTGAAGTCAGAAAATGCCACATGTGGGAAAATCATGTCTGACACACATTTTCATTGTTTAATGCACTCATTTAGCTTATTTAGCCACTAGAGGTCATCAGTAGACATGGTGGTGTCCAAAGACACTGAACCAGGATCATTTGCTTGGTCTCCTGTCTTCAGAACTGCTGACTGTTGGACATTTTCAGTCTCTATGTCTGTGATGTTCATGCGCTTTAGGTTTTCTGTTAGATTTAAAGATAGGAACATCCTTCTGCTTTGGTATTTTTAACACGTGTCTTAGGTAAGAACCCATTGCTAACACACACACACACACACACTACAGTAGCTGCAGTCTAACAAATGAATGAAAGAAAATCATGAAGGAAACTTCTTACAGGACATGAAGATTACCACTCTCCTTCAGTGTCTCTTTAGTCCACTGCTTCAACATTGTGTCTAACTTGTATCCATGGTAACAGGAATCTATTTAGTTTCTGATACAGGAAGAAATTAAGCTGCACCTACCTTTTGTGTTTGTATTAAATGGTGTCCGTTTATAATATGCTCCACTGTCAAAACTCATACTCATCTTGAAGTTAAATATTAAATGTGTTCACGTTTTCTCCGTCAGATGCTCCAAAGCTTCCCTCTGTGTCAGTGAGTCCCTCTGCTGAGATAGTGGAGGGCAGATCACTGACTCTGACCTGCAGCAGTGACGCTAACCCAGCAGCTACTTATACCTGGTACAAGGAGAATGGATATCAAAACTTTCATCCTCTCAGTAAAGAACCAAAGCTTTACTTCAGCTCCATCCAGTCCTCTGACTCTGGAAAGTATTTCTGTCAAGCTGTGAATGATCTGGGGAGGAGGACATCTGGATTAGTCTCTATTAATGTGAAATGTGAGTAAAACACGGCTAATTTTAAACACTTAATTTAACTAATTGCAACTTTTTAAAGCTTAATTATCCCGTCAAACGTTTTGCTGATCATGCACTTTCTTCACTTCCACCTGTTTCACATTAATTCTCTATTGGCCCGATGCACAAATGCGTCTGTTGCTGCCTTGACCCACTTGAGCTGACAATACTTATGAAAATCCTCAGTATTCCCCTTGCATAGTGGCTCCATCCGTGGAATCACGGAACAAAAGTTCATTTTCTCCAGGACACATTTAAGCAAATCTACAAAGCCTGACCTGTAGATGACTTGCAAGTGCAATCATTCTGCAACCTCCACAGCAACATTTTCTTCAATGAGATGTCCAATAGCTTCTATGAACGTGTTTACAGTTGTCTTGGATAAGAGAGTGACCAGTGATCCCCTGCCGTTTCTCCGGAGGTGTGCAGCCTCTTACTGTTTTCAATACACGAACTGACATGTGTTTGGAGGCATATATCAAATCTGTTCAACAAGAGAACAAGTTCTAAAAACGTGCCATGGTCTGCAGCATCATTTTCCAAAGGCCATGCAGCCTTGTAAACTGACTACAAGGAGAAAGTTTAGTAATTTTAACCATAAAAGCACACAGTTCAAAACATCAATGAAATATACAGTATATTGATTTGTTAGTTTGTGCTACCTAGGAATATAATATCAATAAGTATATAGATCGATCTCTGCGTATTGATCATCTGTCAGGTCCATCACTCCAGTATTTTCAACAATTGTGTGTTGGGCATAACCTCTCTCTTTACCCTTAAACATGTTTGTGCCATAATGTGAGAACTTTTGGACTCTAATTCAGACTTGGAACAGCTCAAAGGGGTATCAAAGGATTTTATTGAGATGTGCAACAGAAGGCTGGGTGATATGTTTCAACAAGACAGAGTGGCGAGCACGGACGGGTGGTTTGTCCAGGCGGGGTGTGAGCAGAGCAGAGCGTGGCGCTCAGCAGAGTCTCCAGAGGAAGAGTGATCCTGAGCACAGAGAAATACAGCTTAATCCAGGGAGCACACAGAAAGCACAAAGAAGCTTACTTGAGTTGATGGTAGGGCCTTGACGCATGTACCACATGTGGATAACTGACAATCTGCCAGAGAGTGTAGCCACGCCCAGACAGACACAGACAACACAGAGACAGACCGAAAACACAGGGAAGGGGGGAACAAAACAATACAAGGTAGTGGGGAGATACTTCAGTACCACAACAGTATGAGCGACATTCTTCTGGTCTTTCTTTATCTTGATGAGTACAAGCGTCCCCCGTCTCCCCTATTACAGATGTGACACTGGTTTACGCTGTGATACTAATCAAGTCAACCCGCTCTCACACTGAGAATCGCGGTAATGTAGCTGGTAGAGATTTGCTATGTACACATCTAAAAAATGAATTACAACCTTTCTCTGTTTGAGACTGTGAGCTGCACTTTATCGAAAGTACGGAAGTTAACGGGTGTGGATTTGTGTGGAGATTTCTGCCTGATCACAAATGTTTTCAGTTAGTTTCGATTTCCACCTCCTTGTCTCATCCAGTAACGTTACAGTCCCAAACAGGGTTCTGTGTCTGTCGACAGTCTCAAGGGGATACTGTCAGCAGAGCAATAATGTTGCTGTGCAGGTTAACAGGAATTTGGATGACAACATAGGCAAGAACCAAAAGATTTCCTTATTTAAGATTAAGATAAACTGACATTGAATGGTAAAATTCCTATAAGGAGTTTACATTCAAGACATATTTGACAACTAAGAATTTTCACGAGAAGACATTATGATAAACACACTGGACATGAAAAATAAAAAAGGGTTTCCAACACGTTTTCCACCATTTCTTAATTACAAATTTAAAACCGGGAAGCTATTTGCATGAATTGTTTTTGCTTCCCTGATTATCTGTTCTTGTATCTTTAAAAAGTGTCCAACTTGTATCCATGGTAACAGGAACTCATGCTGTTTCTGATACACGAGGAAATCAAGCTGTTTTGTATAAAGTATTGTCCATTTAAAATATGCTCCACTGTCAAAACTCAACCTCATCTTAAAAATAAATGTGTTCATGTTTTCTCCTCCAGATGCTCCAAAGCTTCCCTCTGTGTCAGTGAGTCCCTCTGCTGAGATAGAGGAGGGCAGTTCAGTGACTCTGACCTGCAGCAGTGATGCTAACCCAGCAGCTAAATACACCTGGTACAAGGAGAATGGCAATCTAAACCACCTTGATCCTCACAATACAAAAACACAGCTTGTCTTCGGCTCCATCCAGTCCTCTGACTCTGGATGGTATTACTGTGAAGCTGTGAATCATCTGGGGAGGAAGACATCTAAATCAGTCCAAATTAATGTGAAATGTGAGTAAAACATGGCTAATTTTAAACACATAATTTAACTAATTGCAACTTTTTAATGCTTAGTTATGCAGTGAAATGTTCTGCTGATCATGCGCTTTTTTCAGTTCCAGTGGTTTCACATTCACAGTAGCTACAACAGACGATTAAAGGCAGTTTTATTTGGTGTGAATTCTGAGTCAGCGTTGACTTCAGCTCAATGAATAGAGGGGTAGCAGTTTTCCAATTGATACCTTGAATAATTTTCTAAATATTCAAGATTTTCCAGGGAAATTTTGTAAGTGAATGGAGAGACAGATTAAGTCCTCCTCAACCCCACTCAACTCTGTAAGAGTAATAGTTCAGCATACTTTCAGCTACAGACTAGATTTAAACTTTAAATAGGTCACAAGAAGCCAGGCCGGGATTGGGACCAAAATTCAGCCCTGGCATTGTGGTGTTCAGCGGCCCAACGAAATGATGACGTTAAAAAAAACGTCCCCTGAATCTGGATATTTTCCTCATTGAGACACCATACAAGGCAGCAATGACTCTCACGCTGTAGGCATATACGGCATGATTTAACAGCAAGGGACACAGACTTCAATCTATACAAACACATTTGCATGAACACACGAGCGTGGCGTAGCGGCCAGACGCACACAACACACCTGATTAAGAAAGATAAAGCACCATGACCAATCAGTTTTGACCAAACCACAATAGAATACATGATAAAAAGAAGCATGTCCTACCTTAATAAATCAGCAGCCGTTGCATCAGTGAGCTCTTCTCTGCCACCCTTTTAATGATGCAATCTGTGTCCAAAGAAACCAGAGTGGCATCAACATAAAGGCTTCTAGGTGCTCCCATGATGCAGTGCTTCTTAATCGATTCTTGATTAATTTTAATGTTGAAAAACTTCACTCACCTGCAACTTGTGACACAGACAGAGTTAACAGAACCTTGTATCACAGTCCAATTAGATGGTAGGAGTCAGTGAGCAGGTTATGCCGTTGTAGGACATAATAAGAACAGATGGGACACTTTCTGCAAGATCGGCAGGTTGTGTTCACGACATCTTATTCTTCGTCTGGGGTCTGCTCATCATCTCCATCCTCAGAACACATCTTGGTCAGATACTCTTCACTCACAGACACCTTTAGCTGGTCCCAGTGCAAAGCCAGGCTAAGTAGTTCTGCCTGTAAGGCCTCAGGAGTTGCTCCGCTATCGTGAATGATCAGTTTGGCGCTCAGAGCACCGAAGGTACAGCGTTACATTTCAAGTCATTGAAGTTCTGGGGATGAAGCAGGGTGAAATCTGTGTACAGTTCTGTTTTTTAGCAAAATGTCAGGAAATACTTTCAATGATGGAATCCAAAATGACATTGTGCACTTGTACCTCAGACTTGCTGTCAGCATCTGATATGCTTGTGTCATCACATAACTCTCCTGGCATCCTTTTTGTCTTCTTTGGTCTCCGGTTTGGCAGCGCGTGTTCCACCTCTGTGTCTGTCTCACACACATTTAATTCTCTATTGGCCCATTGCACAAACGCATCTACTGCTGCCTTTACTTTACTCACTTAACATCCCTTGCATATTATTTCATATTGTCATGTTTGCTTGTGACAAAGCGATGGGCCGTGAGCAAATCCATTCCACTTAAAAACCTCTGGACAGTGAGAATGGTTTGGTATTTCAGCAGAGCCTCTGCATAAGCATCGGCCTGTGCACACACCATCGGCTTCTTGTTATCTTTCTCACTCAGGGCCTTGAGTGTGTTGAAGTACGCCGACTTCCCCCGAGTCCGTTGAAGAGAAAGATCAGAAGTAGACGAGATATCAAGTTCACACCATATATTTATTGGGCTCAAACCAAACAGATATAAATATCTGGAGACCCTGCAATAACACCAGAAAACCTGCAATCTTCCCCGCAAGAGTCTGAGGTCTTCCTGCTAAGCAATGACCTATATAGTGGAGACAGCACCCAGCTATGTGTCTTGTATTTTGCCTTATTTGGTAATGTCTTGTTAGAATGTAGATATCATGTATGACCATGTGTGACAGTGTGTGGGCGTGCATGCAACGGACAGAAGTTTCTAGAAACTGTATAGTGCATGGTGTGTGTTGGTGTAGGTGTAATGTATAAAGAGTGTGTGAGTGGACAGATGTGGGAGGGTGAGTATACGCTCTATATGCTGCATGGTGATTGCGCAATAGGTGCGGTTCCTGTTTTTTGCACAAGCTTCTACAGTTAATTATATACTGATTAATTTTATACTAGAACATTCCGTTCTTGTCTAACCACAACGTCAATAATAAACAGATCACACTTCTAAGTAATAAAAGAGTAAAGGCAACCCCTTAATCAATGTGTAATCCCACAAGTGTAACAAGATTAATATAAAGACATTCCTCTGGATCCCCAAACTTCCCAAACACTTTTGTAAGCGCAGCATCTTTGGTCCACCATCAGGTTTCACCAATTGGTGACAGCCGCCTGTGCTGCACATCTTTGCTCACATCCTCCCATCCATTCATCCTTTTGATATGAATCTCACAGAAAAACAGCGATGTCGTTTAACAAAGAAAAAAGTGATGTGCTCGATAGAATGCAACCAGTAGTGTCCATTATTACTAAATTCAGTACATGGCCATAACAACATATTTGTACCTGCGCAGGAGAATGAGCTGACAATAGTGCTGAAAATCCTCAGTATTCCCCTTGCATAGCGGCTCCGTCCGTGGAATCACCCACACATTCAGCTATATTAAGTTCCATTTTCTCCAGGACACATTTAAGCAAATCAACAAGACCTGTATCTTTACATCCGTCACATAGTGAATTATCACTGAACACTGGTCTTTGGCTATTGTATGTTGTGTTGAATCGATTTGAATCGAATACATGTCTGCCTCTTTAACCTCCACAGCAACGTTTTCTTTAATGAGACGTCCAATAGCTTCTATGAAAGTGTTTACGGTTGTCTTGGACAGGAGAGTGACCAGTGATCCCCTGCTCGTTGCTCCAGAGTTGTGCAGCCTCTTACTGTTTTCAGTACACAATGTGAAGTGTTTGGAGGCACATATCAAATCTGTTCAACAAGAGCGTGCCATGGTCGGCAGCATCATTTTCCAAAGGCCATGCAGCCTTGTAAACTGACCACAAGGAGAAAGTTTAGTAATTTTAACCATGAAAGTACACATGTCAAAACATGAAGGATTATCTTTTCTTGTATCTTTAATATAACAATGTGTTCAACTTGTATCCATGGTAACAGAAACCCATGCTTTTTGTGATACACGAGGAAATCAAGCTGCACCACGCTTTGTTTCATGAAAACCCAACCTCGTCTTCAAATTAAATGTCATATATATGTTCATGTTTTCTCCTCCAGATGCTCCAAAGCTTCCCTCTGTGTCAGTGAGTCCCTCTGCTGAGATAGTGGAGGGCAGATCAGTGACTCTGACCTGCAGCAGTGATGCTAAACCAGCAGCTACTTATACCTGGTACAAGGAGAATGGATATCAAAACCTTACTCTTCTCAGTAACAGACCACAGCTTTACTTCAGGTCCATCCAGTCCTCTGACTTTGGAAAGTATTACTGTGAAGCTGTGAATGATCTGGGGAGGATGACATCTGCATTACTCCCTATTAATGTGAAATGTGAGTAAAACACAGCTAATTTTAAACACTTAATTTAACTAATTGCAACTTTTTAATGCTTAATTATTCAGTCAAATGTTTTGCTGATCATGCACTTTCTTCACTTCCACCTGTTTCACATTAATTCTCTATTGGCCCATTGCACAAATGCGTCTGTTGCTGTCTCGACCCACTTGATATCCCTTGGATATTTTTTCATGTTGTCATGTTTGCTTGTGACAAAGTGATGGGCTGTGAGCAAATCCATTCCACTTGTGTACTCCAACTGGAGTTGTTTTTTGGAAGATGAGTAAAAACGTCTGGACAGTGAAGATGGTTTGGTATTTCAGCAGAGCCTCTGCATAAGCATCAACCTTTGCACGCAACTTCGGCTTCTTGTTATCTTTCTCACTCAGGTCCTTGACTGTAACAACAAGATTAATATAAAGACATCCCTCTGGATCCCCAAACTTCCCAAACACTTTTGTAAGCGCAGCATCTTTGGTCCACCATCAGGTTTCACCAATTGGTGACAGCCGCCTGTGCCGCACATCTTTGCTCACATCCTCCCATGCATTCATCCTTTTGATATTAATCTCACAGAAAAACAGCGATGGTGTTTAACAAAGAAAAAAGTGATGCGCTCGATAGAATGCAACCAGTAGTGTCCATTATTACTAAATTCAGTACATGGCCATAACACCATATGTGTACCTGCGCAGGTGAGTGAGCTGACAATACTTCTGCAAATCCTCAGTATTCCCCTTGCATAGCGGCTCCGTCTGTGGAATCACCCACACATTCAGCTATTTTAACTTCCATTTTCTCCAGGACACATTTAAGCAAATCAACAAGACCTGTATCTTTACATCCATCACATAGCGAATTATCACTGAAACTGGTCTTTGGCTATTGTATCTTGTGCTGTATCGATTTGAATCGAATACATGTCTGCCTCTTTAACCTAAACAGCAACGTTTTCTTTAATGAGACGTCCAATAGCTTCTATGAACGTGTTTACAGTTGTCTTGGAAAGGAGAGTGACCAGTGATCCCCTGTCCGTTGCTCCAGAGGTGTGCAGCCTCTAACTGTTTTCAATACACAAACTGACATGTGTTTGGAGGCATATATCAAATCTGTTCAACAAGAGAACAAGTTCTAAAAACATGTCATGGTCGGCAGCATCATTTTCCAAAGGCCATGCAGCCTCTGATTTGTCTCCACTGTAACTGAGCCCCCGCTTTCCTATGACTTTCAGTAACTGTAGTGATACCACTCTTTGTTAATGAAATTATGAATAATAATATTTGGAAATATTATCAGGATTTTTGAAAAGCTATTTATTATAGTGAACCTAGACTTTGTTAATGAATCAATAAATAATATTCATTTGGGGCACCACCTGAATTACCGTCTGCCTAAGGCCTTCAAGTCTCCTTGGGTTTAGCTAATAATTGCCAACGATTATTACTAGTGATCAGTTGGTTATTAATTGTTCAATTATTTTAAATCACTTAGTTTAATCAATCACTCAGTCTCAGATCAAAGGGTGAATCCTCCGTCCAGTGACCAGGAGCTAAACATTAAACACGCACAGTTCCTGTGATCAAAGTGAGAATTTATTAGCTAACTAAGTGGAAACAAAGTGAAATGATACCAAAGAAATAAAACAACGACTAAACAACCAGAATGCAATCAGTGAGAAATAGAACAGAAGTAATAGGGTTCAATGTGAAATTTATTTTGGTTATTGTGGAAAGGATATGACAAAGGGAGAAAGAGAACGAATGGACACAAGCTATAATGTGACTAAAGGACTAAAGGACATCAACTTGGCCACAAAATATAGTTTGTTTTTCCTTACTGCTTCTTGTTTCCCCCACTGTCCGGTGTCGAAGGTTCACGATCGGCTGGCTCGGTTCGTTGCGTTCACGGCCCTCAGCGGCTTGGCACGCCACATGGCTGGCTCAAGCTGGTCTTTGCCAGCGGGGATTCCCCGGCGTCCTCCGTCTGGTTGGTGGTTGCGGGAAACCCCTGCAGTAAATGGGCTGTTAGCCCTGGCTTGGCTCTCAGAGTCAGGTAGGCTACTGGTGTCGTTCTCGACTCAGTTGACCAGACTCCAAACTCTGTTATTTAGAGAAGGTTAGTGAAAGTTAATTCGAACTGTAATAAATGCTTTGAAAGAAACTTTGTTGTTTTCTGAATTGAAAGTTGTGTGAATTAAACAAATTAAACAACCAAAACAAGAAGTAAAATCACAGAAGGTTTGCAGGACCTCATGAATATGGCTAAGCAAGTTGCTTTAAGACAAAGAAAACTTAGAAGTTGCAAAGATTTTCTGGGCAGGACCACTTGGATGCTGGACGTTGCTAGGAGAGACATCTGGAGAGCAGGCGGAAGGCGGAACAATAGAGACGAGCAAAGAGAAGTGAGCAAGCACAGAGCTTCGCTGTGTTTTTGATTGTTACTTTCCTGGGCGTCTCCCGTGAGGAGGGCTTTGTCCCTCAGAGGTTTCTGTGTTTTAAACTTTAATTTTAAGGGTAATGTCTGTTGAAGACCTACGCCGACTTCCCCGAGTCCGTTGATGAGAAAGGATCAGAAGGAGACGAGTTATCAGATTATTACAATATTTTATTGAGCTCACAAAGCAGATCTGGAGACTCTGCTCTCTTAACCTAAGTGTCTGAGGTTCCCCACAAGACTCTGAGATTCTTCCTGGTAAGCAATAATTATATAGTGGGAACCGCACCCAGCTGCGCATCTTCTTTTTGCCTTATTTAATGTCAAAATGTAAAAATGCAAATATCATGTATGACCTATGACCGTGTGTAGTCGTACATGTACCAGACAGAAGATTCTGGACAGTGTGAAGTGTATCGTGTGTGTCTGCCGAGTGATGTATAAGTGTGAGTGTTTGCTCTGGATGCTGCAGGGTTCACTGGGTCAAAGGTGCGGTTCCTGTTTTCTGCACAAGGTCTATGGTTAATTATATACTGATTAACATGATGCTAGACATTTTGTTCCTTTCTTATCTCTACGTCAATCATAGGCAGATCACACTTCTAAGTATAATAAAGAGCAAAAGCAACCCCTTGATAAATGTATAATCTCACATGTCTTAAAGTCTATTTGTGTGTGTTTTAATCAAACATCTTTCCACAATATCATCTATTTTGTTAAATACCATAAACACACAGTTCTTGATTTTAAGAAAAGGAAAACTTATTTTTAATCATTTTCACGATAAGAAATTTTACAGTTAAAACAACATTCCATCGTGATCATAGCAGACGAAAGAACAGCTTAACTAAATACTTCCAGGATAATATTGTTAAATGTTCTCACTAAGAAAATATAAAAGAAAGCATTTGGAATATTGCATCAATTATTAACAATAAAACACAGAAAGTAATTTAAATTGAGCACAAGGAGAATGTTTAATGGCATAAAACACCTCTTTTGTCCTCTGGGGGACACTGGTTTCATGAGAGAACCTGAAAATAACTCTGACTACTTAAACTTTATAATTAATTCAATCCTTGGTCCACAAGCTGGGAAAATGAATTGTATAACACACGATAATGTCTTTGTACCATTTTATTTATAAGAAAGTATATAAGAAGGTGTTTGGAACATGGCATTGGTATAAACCATAAACACAGGCAGGAATGTAAATGAGCACAAAGCAAATGAAATGAAAAACACTGTAAATTAACTTCCTTATACTTCTCTCTTTTCAACATAATGCTTAAACAACAACATGTTCATAAACTATTCAAAAATCAAGAGACAAGGGCCACTAACTAGATTATTCAAGAGTAACAAGGCAAAGACATTCTTTGTTCACAAGTTCACACATCAGCACAAATAAAGGAGCGGGCAGAGTTTGCATTGACAGAGATTCTTCATGGCATTGTGGGTGTTTGTTTTAACAGGATGAAACTTAAAAAACATCTGACATCTTTGGGCTGCAAAGTATAGTTAACAGCAGCCATGGGCTCAGCCTCACTCCTTTTCCCATCATGATCAGCATGACTAGCGATAGTCCCTGCATTACTTTTGCAAATAATATCATTGTCATAGTCATAGAAATAATAGTGTGCTGCTGCTCATGCTTGAGGCCCCTGACGGTGGGTGCAACACTGCTAGAACTGCTGCTAGTACTTGATAAGAAAAGTAAGTGGCTAACAACGTCAGCTTTCTGTGCCAATGTTAGCACTATTTTGAGCTGACTGAGGTGGGAAAAAGATTTTTATTTTTCAGCATAAGCCTCAAGACATTTGCGTTTTTTGTCCCTTATTTTTTCTGCACCACCCTTTTTTGTCTTTTTGCCCATTTTACTTGCAGATAGGCTACTGAAATGCATCTAGCAAGATTTGTTTTATTATTTCCCTGCTTTTTTATGTTGTGTAAAATCTTTCTATATTTGGTTTAAAACATCACCATGGTACATCAATAAGAATGCAGAAGGGACAAATGTTTCCCTTTAAGCCATTATAAAGAAACACAACATGTTTCTTTAACATGACATAACACATAACAACTAGACACTAAACAAATAAAAAGTAAGAAATTGTACTGACCAAAGGGGTGAAGGGTAGGCCTACCACTATGGAAATTATAAAGTCTAAATTTAAACTCAGTAGTTTCATGCTTTTTTCAGCTCTTTTCTGAGTTTATAATGGGTGTGTATTGTGTGATTTAGACTGAATGACATTAGCATTGAGTTTTAACCACAGTTTAAACTCTTAGTGCATAATTTTACACCAGAAATGCAGTAAATCTCGTTCTGGTTCCACAAAAGTTTTTTTTTTTAATCCATCGGACTGATGGATTTAGCTCAGTGCTCTTCCAAAGTACAATAGTGAATGGTAACTTCTCCATTGCTGGCCATTTTACATTTTCTGCGAAATTTCTGGACCGAGCAGAACACACCAGTTTTTGAACTTGTTAAAATGCTCACTTTCTTTTACTTTATCCACACAAAAAAATCAAATTTTTCACAAATGCGTTCTGCTGCTGATGGTCAGGTCATTTCACCTATATGACCTATAGTTTAGAGTTTATTGAGGTTTATTTGACAGAAAGTTCCCCATCTAACTCTATGGTAGAACTGGTTACCTTGGTGATGTAAATTAGCTGATGATCGATCTGATAGATCAAAGGACTTGGTCCTCTGTTCTGATTGGTGGACTGAAGTCTGTGTCCTCGTCACTGTGCTGATACTGATGCGCACACACACAGGTTCTGCTCTCTTTGAGAAGCCATCCACACTCAAAAACTTTGCTTTGCATCTGTTTTGCTACCAGATAGAAGATTTTAGTCATCAGAACAAGGTTAGATTTATCACATCTTTCAAATGTTACTGGTAGTGTTCAAGCCAACAGTCGAATTTAGCTTCAGCCTACAACAGCCAGCATTTACTCTGCAATTTCTCCAGACATCACATTGTTTAGTTTACAGTTAATCTCCTGAATCTGCACAGATGTTCAGGGAATTCACACCTTCAGTAGACCAGAAATAAGGCTGCACGATTAATCTAATGGCAACTGCATTAAGTGTGCCGTGGGTTGTGTGGGTGGTGCTGTTGTATTGTGTATCTGCCCCTGGAAAGATCACAATTACATTGTGTTAACATGTGTTTACATTAACATGTGTTTAAGAGTGTTAAGGCCATCATTTAGTCGTGCTGTTGAGAACAGTTTGCAAAAATTGAAAACAATATTTTTTGGTAAAATAACTTTAAAAAAAATATTGTACAGTCTTTTGTATCTCTACTTGTTAATTTAATTTTGTCTGAGTTCAGAAATACACATTTCAGAATTTTGGGCATTCGATGTTCAGGCTCATTTAACCAGTTAATTACCATTATATCGAAATTGCAATAGTGTCCACATTAATTGCAATAGATTCATTTTTTTGTGCAGCCCGCCCAGAAAACCACCTCTAAAGTTTGAGATGCTTCCACTCACATAACTATTACTAATCTTTAAACAACACATAGAAACTGTCCTTATATTTGTTCATTTATTTAATCTTTTCCAGATGATCCAAATCTTCCCTCTGTGTCAGTGAGTCCCTCTGGTGAGATAGTGGAGGGCAGTTCAGTGACTCTGACCTGCAGCAGTGATGCTAACCCAGCAGCTAATTATACCTGGTACAAGGAGAATGAAGACTCACCAAAAGCATCAGGACAGAACTTCACCATCACTGACTTCAGAGCTGAACACAGCGGGAATTATTACTGTGAAGCCCAGAACAGAAGAGGACGTCATAACTCCACCTTACATCTGATTGTTGTGGCAGGTAAGTTTTTGAATTCAGCTGCACACACAGACGTTTACTGCACCAGTCCTGATTCACATGTTAATATGTAAAAACCAAAATGTCCTCACTCACATTGCTCGTGCAACAACAAAAAAATCGGTCTGCATTTCCAAAGACTGTTTTTCTGTAGCTGTGTTCAGGGAGGAACCTCCAACCTTTCAGAAGTAGATGACACTGACTGACTAACAGACAGTATCACCTGGCAAAGTGATTTATCAATTGAATCCTGCTAATGAGGAATATCACATATCTGTCTGTATTTCTAGGGAATTCATCAATAATAATGAATATCATCAGGTTGACTCTGGTGGTCTTGATGCTGATTCCTCTGCTTCTCCTGAATCTGTGGACGAGGTAAAACAATCAAACCAGTTCAGTCACCGCTCTTTTATTCTTCAAACTTCCTTTAGTTTTAGTGTTGTGAATTTCATAATGTAAAAATTTGTATGTGTTGTTGTTGGACTCAATCCAGGAAGAAGAAAACTCTGAGCTTCACCTCTGAACCAAATGAACCTGCAGAGATGATAGAGGTGAGAGAGAGAGGTCCTGTTGACAAAATGTCCCCTTTATCACAGTTAGAATAACTTGGCTCATAAATGCTCTGGAAAGTGTGATATTTATGTTTAAAATGCAACTTGCTGAGTAGAAACCACTAAAGCATTTGGTCATAACACAATTTCAGCAAATAATTTACTTGTAAACATGATTGAATACATTTCAGATAGAATCTAATTCTATGCGGGTTTCATGAAAGAGGTCCATTGAGTCTCATTTTGTCGTCTCTCCCATCAGTTAGACTCTGGTCCTACGTATGAGAGCGTCTCAGACTTGAAGGCCGTCGCTGCAGCACAGACAGAAGACACACAGGAGCAGGAAGAGATGATGTGAAGTTTTCAGACATGAGTTAATGTGCTTATTGTACAAGTGAAGGACTTGTGGGAAACTCTGTAGCTGGAAGTATTTGTGTGAAAAAAGGTTTGCATTTCAACTTTTAGTTTTATTTTTTCAGAATATTGTTTTTATTTACCAGCTATCAAGACAAATGAAATTCAGATGTGTTCTTTTGCTTGTGATTTATTCCTCACATTCTCAGTTCTTGTCACTGTGAGGATAAAATGAAGAAAACACTACCATACATTTGAGCTGTAAATGTCAATTTAAATTGTTTGGGGTAATTCATGGAAGCTGAGCAGGTCGAGGCTCACTTAATTTAAAGCTTTTCAGAACAAAAGCCCATAAATAAGAGCTTTCATGAGCCTTCATTCAGCAAAGCCAAGTTGTATTGAAGAGTTTGGGCTATTGCAATATATCAAATTTGTTGGTCCTCAGTGTGAGCTATTGACACTTCCTAAACTTAATACAGACCTCTGGTGTTTAATAAATTTAATATCCAGGGTACAGAAGTTTGGGTGATGGTTACAAAGAACCAATATTTTCAACAATAATAATAATAATCACAGAGGTCACACAACAGTAAGTTGTTATATACCAATCAGAGAGCACTTATATAAATTCTTAGGTAGTATGGGTTTATTGTCTGGTCATACATATAGGTCATCTTTCAGTTGTGCGCATTTCTTTAAGGGTTGATTGATCTATAGCTTTGTAGCTGCTGCTTTGGCTATTTTGTTCACAAAGGCATTTCCTAGAGACACTTCATCTGTCCCTGATGTGTGTGCTGCACATTTACATATGGCTATAGCCTTAGGGAGCTGTACAGCATCAAGCAGTTCACTGAGGAGTTTGGCATTTGATCAATTTACATGCCTCAGTAAGTGCTACTAACTCAGCTGCTAGTGGGTGATAGCTGTTCCGCTTTTAATACTGTGGCTTTTGCAAGAGGGTCCAACTGCAGACCTCCTCTGTCAGGCCGCCTCCACTGTCAGGCCGGTCAGGACAGGAAATACACGCAAAAACTACAAAATAAAAGCGTTCGATTTGACAGGAAACACTTTAAAAATATATAAAGTTTAATCACGTAGACATAGGGGGAGGGTTTTTGTCGTTGGTTTATATTTAATTATTTAGTCAACATTATAAAGGGAAACTAGCAGGCTAATTCCTCAAATATAGCGTATTGATTTGAGCCTATTCTAGCCTACTTAGCACTTAAAGTGCCAGGGTAGCAACAAAGCCGACTTCGCTTCAATCATTCAAAGTAACAGTACCATTTTTTTACAGGCACTATTTATTCTGTCAAAATAGGGCGTTAACTCGTCCATACAGCCACATCCATTTACAGAAAAAACATCGATAGTTGATTAAGAGTGTAACTTAAGTCTTCCAGTCTTCTTAAAAACAGACATACACACGCACTTTCATTCATAATTTCCCTTTGAAGAATAGCCTAATATACTGTGCTGAATTTAATAGGAAAAACAGACAACTGTGGGAACTGGACTACTATTTGAGCTTCATGAGGGTATGTAGTATAACGGACGTTACCGGCGGGATTAATAAATAAATAAATAACGTGGTCAACACTTTCTCTCACACACAGCAGCACACCACTTGCCCCAGCTGTGTGTGATACTGCAAGAAAGTTTAAGTTTCAAAAGCCTGAAATTAACCAACAGACTCCTGCTCAATGAGAGAGGCAAATCCGCCCTTTATTGTATCATATTAATTATTATTAATCATGTCGTAATGACATTCATGCGGTGCGCAGCATAGTCGTTTGGAAAAAAGTGTTTCTTTGAGTGTGTTTCCTAATGTAATGTATATTTGTGATTAAAAATAATGGCGTTTGGTAAATGAAGTACTGAACCCCACCAATGCAGGATTTTACTGCTTCAATAAGAGCTCAGACCTCCTTATGGACCGTAACTACATCCCTGCTGGACTATGTGGATTATCAAACTGTAAAATGGAACACACATGCAATACAACATGTAGTCTATACCCTGTATCGATTATTTTGTAAATATCCACTTGAATGAATGGAGACATAATAGCTGTAATAATACTTTTACTTTATTCACTGTATAAACACAGATTACACAGTTAGAAAATGAGCTGGCAGCAGTGACTGATTTACAACAGTAGCTGTGGTGAGGAGTAGTATCTTTATGTGGATAACTGTTTAAATAGGCTAACCGTGTGTTAAATCTCTCACTGCTCCAAAACAGCTGATTCAAACCATCAACTCGTTATGAATCCTGAAGCTGCTTCAATCAGCTGTGTTGAAGCAGGGAGAAATTAAATCCTGCAGGACAGGGGGGTAACTTTCTTCAGGAAAGGGTTGGGAAACACTCAGTTAAACTAAGATTAATTCCCACAGCCAGCAGAGTCTTTGCTCGCTGTTTAAGTGTGAAAAAGCTGCACCAAACGGTCTAAACGATATAGATCTTTATTTTATCTTCTTTTGGACAAATAACTAACCTGAGCGTCGTCAACATATTAAGACAAATGCAGACCTATGCCCTTGAAAAATGCTTTACAAAAAAATGAACACACAGCAGCTTCATACAGTCTATGAGTAGCTTACGTTATCCAAAGAGCTAACACTAGCCACCGTAGGCGTAGCCTAACGTTACCTATGTAGAACGACAAATACTTACACACGTGTAACGTTCTCTAATTTGTGATTTAGATGTACAATATTGACGGCGAACATATGCATTCAGACTTTACTCAATGTTTTGGATAATGCTAACAGTCACCTACCGTCGTCGCGATGTGTAGAGTAGCGAAACAACCGATAATGCATCACGTTAAGTCCTGTGGTGACGTAAAAAAGTGACCGGCCTGACAGAGGAGGTCTGCACATAGGACCCCTCTCAGCTTTTGTGACCACAGCATATCCTGTTAATATTTTTCCTTGCTCATTCTTTCTAGACTAACCATCTACAAAAACAACTTCCCCTTCTTGAAGGGGTTGATCTTTAAGGTCAGACCTACTTTTAGCTGTTTCCTCAGCTAGTTTCTGACAATCATGCTTCTCTTCGTCATCTGCTGTCGGTAGAAGTGTCGCTGGGTTTAACGTAGTACATCTTTCTATAGTTACATGCTACACTGTCGTAGTTTGGAGGAGAAGTATGCAATAGGTCTCATCTTATCTCCATGTTGTTGAGTTAGTACTGACGTCATAAAGTAACCCTTACAATCTACCATCTCGATAAAGGGTTTACTATAATCAGGTAGTGCAAGTGCTGTACTAGAGACCAAAACGTTTTATTTTACAGAAAGCTTCTTCAGCTTCCTCTGTCCATTTTAATGGTGAATTCATTTTAAGATCTTCTTCATACATCAGCTTCCTTAAGGGTGACGTTATTTCTGCATAATTTGGCACCCAAGTCCTACAGTAATTAGTTAAACCCAGAAAAGACATCATTTGTTTCTTTGTCTGTGGTTTGGGTGCTTGAAGAACAGCTACTTTCCTGTCTTCAAGGAGAGTTCTTCCCCCTGCACTTAAATTATGGCCTAGATATTTCACTTCCCTTTTACACAGCTTAAGTTTATTTTTGCTCACTTTGTGTCCTTCCTTTGACAAATGCTGCAGTAGTGCTCTTGTATCTGTCTTACAAGTGTCTTCATCTGGAGATGCTAACAAAACGTCATTCACATAAAGTAAAATTTGGCTATCGCCAGGAGGTTGGAATTTAACCATGCTAGCACATAACTTGTGAATAGATGGTTGGACTTTTGCAGAAGATTGGAGTATTACAAGGGGAGTCTTCGCATTTCATTATTACTCCTGCTTTAAGCAAATCTATTGCTGGTTTTATTCCTACTTGTGCATCTTGTTTTAATGGATATTGCCTTATGCGGGGCCTATAATCAGATTTTGGTCTAATTTTTACAGGCACTTCTGGGAGGTCTTGCAATAGATTTTCATCTTCCTGTGTTAACACCATTAATTCTCATTTATTTGTGAGGTGGAGGTGTATTCCCTCCTGCACTTGGGCTGACCAAAACAGGGCCTTTTTTGTCAGTCCAGTACTAGCACTTGCCCACGTGTTCACGGACGTTGCTACCCAGTCGGTGGCATTCTCTCCCTGTTGCAGCATTTTACCCAAGTCTTTCCACTGCAGGTTTTTACTTTTATACAGAGAGATTTGTGGTGGAACTCTCATTCTGTACAACTGCATGACTTTATCATTCAGAGTCACTCCTGCAACTGATGTGCTGTCTGCATCAGAATAAATATAGTTGATGGTTATTTTAGTAGGGGTAACTTGTGTCAGCCTTTTCTCATAGTCTCTATCTGGGCCTGCTGTGTTTTTGTACCACATTGTGACATGCAAATCGTCAACTGACATTTTACTTTGTAATTTAGATATTGCATTTCTTCCTTCATTTAATAGGGCTGTGACAGTATTGTGTGGTGGCTTGTCTGGTATGTCGAGGGAATAGCAGTATTTTGGTTCTCCTATCCCTTGAAGGACACATATGTCCCCTTGCAGCAATTTAGCTTTTCTTTTTACCACAATCTGTCCCTCAGCTGATGGCATTAATGCCAATCCCTTGGAACTTGGTCTATTCTAGCCTGTGCCCCTGCTTCTTCTGCCTCATCTCCTTCTTCCTCTCTCTGCAGTCTACGCCTAAGCACAGGTCCTGTCTCTTCATCCTCTTTTCTGTGAAACAGCACTTGCTCGTCTCTCTTTCCCTTCTTTTCCGCATTCTCTCTTCCTTCTTTTTTACCTCGCCTAGTTGCTTCTAAAAATCAATACTATTCCAACCTGCTCAATAATAACATAATATAATGTAATATATAACAATAATAATAACCAGTTTTTTTTTTTTTTCTTCAAGTCATTCTGTGTATTATTTATTACTGCATCCTGTAATTCAACCAATTTTGGTAACACTTTATTTTAAGGTGCTTGTAATAGGCAGTAGTTAACAGTTAATAAGACACTAATAAGACTTTATAGGATGCTTATAAACATAAATAAGGCAATATAAGTGTTAATTAAAGCATAATTAACACATTTATTATTGCTTATAAGACAATTATAGCCTCTTATTAGAAACGTGTTAACAAGTTATAAATACCTCATGAACATTAATAAGATGTTTATTAACATTAATTAGACTTAATGAGTGTTAGTAATGTCCTAAAACACGTTTATTATTGCTTGTAAGATATTTGTGAACACTTATTAGAAACTTATTAACAGCTTATAGACCACTTATCAATGTTAATAGGATGTTTAATGACAGTAATTGACTGTAAGAGGTTTATGTTACTGCCTTACAAAGGCTTATTTATCCTTTATTATGCACTTATTAACCATTAACAATGCTCCTTTGCAGGTACCTAAAATAAAGTGGGAACAGTGTCTTATTTCAATTAATAACTCCTTTATTATGCACTTATAACCATTAACAATGCTCCTTTGCAGGTACCTAAAATAAAAGTGGGAACAGTGTCTTATTTAAATTAATAACTCCTTTATTATGCACTTATTAACCATTAACAATGCTCCTTTGCAGGTACCTAAATTAAAAGTGGGAACAGTGTCTTATTAAGATGAGTAAATGTTTATAAAAATAAC
Organism: Lepomis macrochirus; assembly: GCA_024633595.2. Taxonomy (NCBI): domain Eukaryota; kingdom Metazoa; phylum Chordata; class Actinopteri; order Centrarchiformes; family Centrarchidae; genus Lepomis; species Lepomis macrochirus. The sequence continues at coordinate 32,727,550 of JALXJV020000003.1, forward strand.
TAATACCACAAGGATGTGGAAAAATATTTAAAAAGTTATAGTTATAGTCATGAAGCACAAAATCATACTCTAACATTTTTTTTTACATTTCATAACTTTCAACTAACCAAAGAAGAGTATATTAAAGTTCCACTCAAACACACAAATAAAATAAAAGTGCAATAACAAATAACAAACAAAAACGTTTCTTTAACTCTAAACAACATTTTTTATGACAACAGATTTTTTTCATTACAAGTGTGTTTTCAGTCGTCAATCCTCCTATGTTGAGTGCAAATGAAGGGAGGGCCTCTTGGATGGCTGAAGCATTGTTGTCATCACAAACCTGTGAAATATACCAGTAATAATAATTATCTTCTGTGAATTGAAAAATATTTATGTGGAGAGAGTCATGTATCTATGAATTAAGAAATAAATTTGCGATTCCTGCAGTGTGCATTAATAAAAAGGTGAGAGGTCAGAAAATGTTTACCTGGTAGTCCCTAATTAAGTCCTCTATCTTATCATCAAGGTAAAGAATGAGGCCTCTGATCACAGCTTCTCTTCAGGACTTCGTACTGCTGTCCTACAAATATATGGATATATATATGGCTTCAGTGTGATGCTCGAGAATTCTTTCTTGATCTGAGAAAAGACACTGAGAGAGAAAGAGAAAGATCATGAGATACTGAGTGAAAAGAATTAGAGATACAAGAATATCCAGAAAAAGTAACCGTAAAACTACCACCATGGGATCAACAAAAATAGATTACCAAGGTACAGCCAGCAACATGTGGTGCATACACATTAGACATTAAGTCTTGCTGTTCTTAGTAACAAAATAAGAGTGAATAATAATTTTAAAAATATATTATATATTTTTTACTTAGTTTTAGATAAATCTATCAATTTGCTTTGTGAACAAGTAAAACTCTCCCATCTGAAATGAAAACAACTTTTTGCCTGGCCCATAAGCTAGTTAATATAATTGTAAATTGTACATTCACACACTCAATATGCACAGATTGCACATCACATTGTAATTTGCATTCCTAATATAGCTACCCTTCTGTACATTTCTTATTTTATTTATTTTTATACAGTACTTAGTTTTTAATAATGTGTGTGTATATGTATTATTTACCATCCACTAAATGTGCTGTTTTTGCCAATGACAGGTTCAGATTGCTATTTTAGCTGTCTGACAACATCATAGAAAGGGTCCTTACAGAGAGAGACATTTTTGGTAAAGAGTAGAAAGATTTTCGTTTAACCAGAAACAACTCCAAAATCACCATCGCCAAACACACCAGACTCTATTTAATAATCAATACTTTTAGCATGTATGAAGCCAGCATAATTGTTACATGTAAATGGGTGAATTTAGGGTTTAATTCAACCAAACCAGAATTGTGGTTGTTGGAACAATGGAAAGACAACCAAGATGGTGTGTGAAGGTTTTATCTTGTTTCTGTCGACTTTAAATGAAGTGTGTCTTATGTTAATAAAATGACAGTAAATTTGAATAGAGTCTGGTGGGTTTGGCGATTTCAGTGATGTTTCATGTTAAAACAAAAAGGATCTTACTCTTAAACAAAAGATCGACGTCTGCAGAGATCCTTTCCATAATGTTGTGAAGGGAAGGGAAGTAGGAGTCAACGAGCTCCTCCAGGCTCCTCCCGCACTGTCTGGTGTGTGTGTGTGTGTGTGTTGTGTGTACCTAAGAAGATTGGCTGTGATTACTTAATACATTTTGTAAAGAAAAAATGTCACGAATGCATATTTATTCAAAACTAGATATATTCATGTAAAGATATAAACTTAAAAAATGTATTGTTAATATCACATTAAATTACTCAGTCATTAATGTTTACATCTTAACTTGTTAAGTTTCTTGTAAGTGCTCATACCGATGCTAATAAGAATAGTGTTTTTTCTTTACAAAATGTATTAAGTAATCACAGCCAATCTTCTTAGGTACACACAACACACACACACACACACACCAGACAGTGCGGGAGGAGCCTGGAGGAGCTCGTTGACTCCTACTTCCCTTCCTGTTCTGTTGGTCTGGAAACCTCTTGCGTTTCAAACGAGGGACATGTGGATCAAATATAAGGTAAGAACACTTCGCAAAGTGGTTAGCTACGTTACGACAGTCTTTACAGTCTTATAATTGCTCAAAAACGAGGCTTTATATGTAATTTGGAGATAACGTTGTTACAGTGGATTTATTCTGGAAGCCGGAGTAATGTAACTAAGCTACTGTTACTTCTGTACCATGTGAAGCAGGTGGCTTTAGTTTTTTCATGTGTAACTGAAACTGCCAGTGCATATACAATAGTTCGTTCTAGTGTAAAGTTAGTTTGAAGCTAACGTTAGCATGCAGCTATAAAATTAGGCATGTAGTGTAAGCTAACGTTAGCATGCAGCTATACAATCACACCTTCAGTTTACATCCACAACATGTGCTTGTTTTGCCACTGACTTGCTCAGATAATTATTCTTAGTGTCTGACAACATTATGGAAAGGATCTCTGCAGACGTCGATCTTTTGTTTAAGAGTAAGATCCTTTTTGTTTTAACATGAAACATCACTGAAATCGCCAAACCCACCAGACTCTATTCAAATTTACTGTCATTTTATTAACATAAGACACACTTCATTTAAAGTCGACAGAAACAAGATAAAACCTTCACACACCATCTTGGTTGTCTTTCCATTGTTCCAACAACCACAATTCTGGTTTGGTTGAATTAAACCCTAAATTCACCCATTTACATGTAACAATTATGCTGGCTTCATACATGCTAAAAGTATTGATTATTAAATAGAGTCTGGTGTGTTTGGCGATGGTGATTTTGGAGTTGTTTCTGGTTAAGCGAAAATCTTTCTACTCTTTACCAAAAATGTCTCTCTCTGTAAGGACCCTTTCTATGATGTTGTCAGACAGCTAAAATAGCAATCTGAACCTGTCATTGGCAAAACAGCACATTTAGTGGATGGTAAATAATACATATACACACACATTATTAAAAACTAAGTACTGTATAAAAAATAAATAAAATAAGAAATGTACAGAAGGGTAGCTATATTAGGAATGCAAATTACAATGTGATGTGCAATCTGTGCATATTGAGTGTGTGAATGTACAATTTACAATTATATTAACTAGCTTATGGGCCAGGCAAAAAGTTGTTTTCATTTCAGATGGGAGAGTTTTACTTGTTCACAAAGCAAATTGATAGATTTATCTAAAACTAAGTAAAAAATATATAATATATTTTTAAAATTATTATTCACTCTTATTTTGTTACTAAGAACAGCAAGACTTAATGTCTAATGTGTATGCACCACATGTTGCTGGCTGTACCTTGGTAATCTATTTTTGTTGATCCCATGGTGGTAGTTTCTACGGTTACTTTTCTGGATATTCTTGTATCTCTAATTCTTTTCACTCAGTATCTCATGATCTTTCTCTTTCTCTCTCAGTGTCTTTTCTCAGATCAAGAAAGAATTCTCGAGCATCACACTGAAGCCATATATATATCCATATATTTGTAGGACAGCAGTACGAAGTCCTGAAGAGAAGCTGTGATCAGAGGCCTCATTCTTTACCTTGATGATAAGATAGAGGACTTAATTAGGGACTACCAGGTAAACATTTTCTGACCTCTCACCTTTTATTAATGCACACTGCAGGAATCGCAAATTTATTTCTTAATTCATAGATACATGACTCTCTCCACATAAATATTTTTCAATTCACAGAAGATAATTATTATTACTGGTATATTTCACAGGTTTGTGATGACAACAATGCTTCAGCCATCCAAGAGGCCCTCCCTTCATTTGCACTCAACATAGGAGGATTGACGACTGAAAACACACTTGTAATGAAAAAAATCTGTTGTCATAAAAAATGTTGTTTAGAGTTAAAGAAACGTTTTTGTTTGTTATTTGTTATTGCACTTTTATTTTATTTGTGTGTTTGAGTGGAACTTTAATATACTCTTCTTTTGGTTAGTTGAAAGTTATGAAATGTAAAAAAAAAATGTTAGAGTATGATTTTGTGCTTCATGACTATAACTATAACTTTTTAAATATTTTTCCACATCCTTGTGGTATTAGTTATTTTTATAAACATTTACTCATCTTAATAAGACACTGTTCCCACTTTAATTTAGGTACCTGCAAAGGAGCATTGTTAATGGTTAATAAGTGCATAATAAAGGAGTTATTAATTTAAATAAGACACTGTTCCCACTTTATTTTAGGTACCTGCAAAGGAGCATTGTTAATGGTTATAAGTGCATAATAAAGGAGTTATTAATTGAAATAAGACACTGTTCCCACTTTATTTTAGGTACCTGCAAAGGAGCATTGTTAATGGTTAATAAGTGCATAATAAAGGAGTTATTAATTGAAATAAGACACTGTTCCCACTTTATTTTAGGTACCTGCAAAGGAGCATTGTTAATGGTTAATAAGTGCATAATAAAGGAGTTATTAATTTAAATAAGACACTGTTCCCACTTTATTTTAGGTACCTGCAAAGGAGCATTGTTAATGGTTATAAGTGCATAATAAAGGAGTTATTAATTGAAATAAGACACTGTTCCCACTTTATTTTAGGTACCTGCAAAGGAGCATTGTTAATGGTTAATAAGTGCATAATAAAGGAGTTATTAATTGAAATAAGACACTGTTCCCACTTTATTTTAGGTACCTGCAAAGGTGCATTGTTAATGGTTAATAAGTGCATAATAAAGGATAAATAAGCCTTTGTAAGGCAGTAACATAAACCTCTTACAGTCAATTACTGTCATTAAACATCCTATTAACATTGATAAGTGGTCTATAAGCTGTTAATAAGTTTCTAATAAGTGTTCACAAATATCTTACAAGCAATAATAAACGTGTTTTAGGACATTACTAACACTCATTAAGTCTAATTAATGTTAATAAACATCTTATTAATGTTCATGAGGTATTTATAACTTGTTAACACGTTTCTAATAAGAGGCTATAATTGTCTTATAAGCAATAATAAATGTGTTAATTATGCTTTAATTAACACTTATATTGCCTTATTTATGTTTATAAGCATCCTATAAAGTCTTATTAGTGTCTTATTAACTGTTAACTACTGCCTATTACAAGCACCTTAAAATAAAGTGTTACCCTAATTTTTAGGTGTTGAGGCGTCCCTCAAACCCATAGTCATTTATCCATTTATCAAGATGTTCTATGTGTTTTGGATCTAATTTTTCAATATACTTCCAGTCTTTGCACGTTAAATCTTCCTTAGTTAAAGGTTTACTTTCCCTTATTCTCATTTTGCAAAATTTAGTCCAACGTTTCAACACCTAGGGTGTTATACCGTTGGTTTTTTTACCCAGTGGTACAGTGATAAAATACCTGTCGTGGTAATTCTCACTTCAACTCTCATGAGTGGAGAATTCTTGCCTTTGCATCCACGTCAGTCTTCCTGTTTACAACCCCACTGCTTTATATGGAGGAAGGTTCCAAGTGGAACTCCCTTCCCGTTCTCTCACTCAGTCACTCTTTTACTCGGAATTTGTCGGACCCTCTCTTTGGCATCCAGTTGGACTCCGGCATCCACGGAATTTGTCTGGTATCCGGTAGGACTCCGCCGTCCTCCTACGGAATTTATAGGCCACTTCCCTAGTGCCTTTCAGGACTCCGCCGTCCTAACTTCACCTGTCAGTGCCTAGGATTCACAGGGTTTTCCTACGCGCTTCGACCCTCAGTCACACTTGCGCTTTTAATCCAAAAGCCAACTCACCACTGTTGTCTCTCTCTCATTCGGATTCCCGTCAACCGTCAGATTCCACTCGGCGGGTTGAAACTCGGTCCTGGAAAATATCTTTTGCTGTGGCCACAGTCTTTCCCGGTTTCCACCTCGCCCACAGGAAACCTCAGGTATCTTGGTATCCGGCTCGAAGGACCAAGTAAATGTCAGGTTTAGACACCTAAAATATCAAACAAGGAAGGAAAGACAAGAGAGTTAATAGCTTTTCTTTTTACTCGCGAGGAGAACGGACAGAGATGTAGGCTACTCACTCCAACCGCTCCGAGGCATCTCTTCCGTTTCCTCTCTTTTTATTATGTTCAGGGACTTCCCTAGTTACATACACATTGCTGCTATATGGGGGAAAGGGGGTACAGCAGCAATAATTAACATATGTTGCTATACAGAATGTTCCAGGAACTATGTGAATTACAGTCGCTCATCAGCGGCTGGGCTTGGTTCCTGTTTCTTCCGAGGTCTGTTGTGTGACCTCTGTCTGACACCCATCCACTGCAGGCTTCCTGTGAACACTTCTCTGTAACAAACTCAAAGACTCATATTAGCAAAATGCTTAATACTTCCATATATGTTTTTTCCATGTAATGAGTAAATATGAGATAACTTATATGCATGAAGATTCCAACAGAGTCCTAACATAGACTGTACCAGTTTTCAGTGAGATTGTCTCATTTTTCTATAAACAACACTATGTACCCTCACTATGATGTGAAAGTCCCCTCCCTCTCCCTGCATTTACTGTCCGTGTGTCTACTGGCACTAATAATTAAAGGCAAACTGCCCCAAAGTAAACTTAAATTTGACCAAACAATCAGAGATGGATAGTCAAATGTTTCAGTGTCCAGATCGTAGACTGTATCTGTGATGTCTCACTGTTGTGGCACATTCAGACTTCATCACTCTGAGTGCTCCCTCCACTGTCTGCTTTAAAGAGTCATTTCACCCAGATTACAAGAAGACATGTTTTCTGTCTTAACTCCAGCAGCATCTCGTCAGATGTGCTCTGTGTTACAGTATAGACCTACATTTTGCAACTCTCTCACTCAGTCATTCTCACTCTATAACTGTAAAAAAAAAAAAAGAAGTTCATTTACATTCTGATTTCTGTATAATTCATTGTTTCTGATCTACTTTTCTTACATGTTTCTCAATACTGAATAAACACAGTGCTCAGCACGTGACTTTTTGCATCCCATACTTCTGCAGCCCATCTAAACTCTACTGGTATAAAGGTTATTTCACTGTCTAAAGATGCACTAGACGTGTCAAGTGGTGCATGAAACCAACTTTCACGCCTGTCTGTTGCATTTTCAGTGTGAAGCAGCGAAAGGGGTTTAATACCAACAGGCCATAACACTATGTTCTTATTCTCTCTTATTAAGTTCATAGGCTAATTTGCAAATTGTCACTTCTTTATTTTGATGTTGGTGTTAACTTGTATTTGGTTTATCATGAATATTAATAATCTAAAGAGGAAGGAAATTTAGTTGTTTGACAGCCTCATATCCGTGTTCTGCTTACTGACCACAGAGGAAAGGCTTCTTTATAGACAGCGTCCCTCTTCATTGTAAGTAGAATCTTTTATTGATGTGAATGATAACTGCTTTTGTAAATTATTTTATCTGCTGACATGTTTTATTGTCTCTGAAACCACACAGAGAGATGAGAGGAGCAGCTATGAGTTTAACTGCAGCAGCAGGTGGATTTGTCATCTTCCTTCTCTCTGTGTCAGGTACTGAATATCTAAACTTATAGTTATTGCATTAAAAGGGAATCTGGGAAAATGAAAGTCTTATAAAAGTAGGCTGAAGGTCACATGGAAATAAGTGGATTAGATGTCAGTGTATAATGCATCTGCAGTTGTTCACATTGTATGATGAAAACAGCCAGTTTAGGGGGTATTTCCTAATTTCATTGTCTTGCACTAATGCAAATGTATATTGAACAGTGTGAGTTCATTTTTCCAGAGCCAATACTGCATAAACAATGTTAGCACTGTGTTATTGTTGTATTCAATGAAGACGTGCAATGCAATTTAGCAAGAAAGTGTAAACCAGAAACAGACAGATCGCCTTCAAAATAATGTCATTGTTGTGTCATGTCATTTTAAGGATAGCTAAACTTAATAAATAAATAAACATATAGTCTTGCTTAAATATTTAACATATTTTTTGTATTTCTGCCACTTAACCATACATTATTTTTTATTAATATGTCAACTGACACTTGAATTATTATAGAGTGCTGTGATTCAAACCTATAGGCTACATGGCCTAATGATAACTTGTGATGAGTCTGACTGGTAAAAGGAGTTGATTTATCTCCAGCTTAGATTTCATTGTTGTTGGTCTGTTGTTTACTGCAGTTAAGTGAGCCGAAATGAATGAAGTCGCACCTAAATATGGAGTGCATAATATTCAAGCCTTTCTGGTAAACCGTCCGGTTGCAGAAGATGGTGTACGATTAGTTCCTATTTGAAGCTACTTTTATCAGGGTTAATGTTTTTAGAGATAGGCCTCCTAGTTTCACACAGTGAAGTCATACTGACACAACCTCTCTCATATCTTCATCTGCAAACCCTGCTAGTTCCTCATGTTTCTGTGGTCTGTGTTGACAGCAGGGTCCAAAAATAAGTTTCTTTACTGCCTGCTGTGAAAAGCAAGTTTTTGTTTGTTTGTTTTTTGTCTAACACACAGAAATGGTATCTGTCAATTTAGAAATGCACCAAGATAGCCTAAATGAACATTCAGCTCATGTATGCAGATTGTGATGTAAATAATGTTATTCAAATTTTAAACACAAAAAACATTGTGCATGTCTTTTAGTACATGACATTAATTTTACCTCACCTAACAATCACTAACAGCCAGATATTTCAAAAGTAAGGTAGGCTACTGGTACCAGATGAGAGGAGACTCAGTTAAAGCACCAATGAATGAGTCATTATCTCGGTTCAAATCAAAGTCCATATCTCAATAAAAAACCTCTTCTTCTGGATCCCAGCAAGCAAACAATAACAGTCCTTTTAATACAAAAGTTGTCCAACGAAAATAAAACCAAGTGATGCCTCTTGCTTCTAATAGACGAGCTTAAGGATTCTCGTAGTCCGTCTGTGTCTTTCTGTTGAGCGTTTCTGTCAAAGTGGCGGGTGGTCTGATGGTTTTATCGCCTCTGACAACAGTTTACCCTCATTCAGCGGGGGCTAATGTCAGAGGATAGCAGTTTTCTGCGTATTATGTTTAGCTGCTAGAAACTCTCCCACACCTCAGTGCGCTGCATTTATTTTTAGTTTTCACACTTAACTCTGCAGCAACCAGACCGCAGAGTGAACAGAGAGAAGTGACAAAAGCTCAGACCAGTGTGCGAACTCACGGCTTTCGTGGGAGCTCACTTTTTCCCCCACTCTCACTGGGGGATTCTTACTGAATCGTTCATAGTTACAAGCATGTAGTCCTGGCTGTGAAAGTATCAGGCATTTGTGTCTGATTATTATATTTATGCCATTTTGCTACTATTACACTTCACACAACAGCTGTTTGCAACCTGTCCTTGCTTTTCTCCATGAGAGGGAACATTTTGAAAAGTTGTGTGGCCCTGCAGAGAGCATCCAGCTGCAGTAATGGGTAATATTCATCCATCCAGGCAAACGATCACGAGCCATTCACACCGCCTTGGCCGTACTAGCGACACAACCCATTGTACTGGAGACGGAGTGGAGCGGACAGGGCCAGGAAATTGTGGAGAGACTGGGCCTGTGGACGGTCGGTGATCGTTCTCGGGCTGAATGAAGTCTGACGCTCCTGAATTTACGCATGAATCCGTGATGATAGAGAAATATAGAAATTAATGACAATAAAGCATGGTGTCAACTTCTTAAAGACCTCACGAAATATCACAAATCATGCTTTTAGGTAAGCCGATGTCCTCTTTAGGAGACCTAGGCTCCTCCGTAGTTCCCAACCTTTCACAGACTCTCTAAAATGTGGTCAGTAAACTGCATTAAAGGTCCAGGTCTTATGTATTCCTGTTCATTTCACTGCACCTTCAGACTGGATGATGTCCTGCCTCAGTATAGAGATTAACTGTAGAAAGCATGTGTACATCTTCCTTTGCACTGACTGTGTTTAACTGAGCAAGACTTTGTGTTTGGTCTCAGTGCCTGTTCACACTGGTTTTATTCAGAAATAACATCAAAAAGGTCATAAAGGATTAAATGGGTCATTACACGAAAATGAAATGTGTGTCCCTCTGGAATAAAAAGCTCTGTAAATCTTAATAAACCATAAAACAAATATATAAATATTGTATAATTTAATTTCCATAATGTCTCATAATATAAGAGAAAATTAATTTCAGTTTCTTTTGTTCTGAAAGGATTTCAATCACATTTTTGTGCAAAGCATCTTCCAGAAATGTAGAAAATGGCCTGTCCCTCAGTATCATTTTTCACTTCTAATAACTATTGAGGCCAAAAACTCAAATTTTCATACAAAACCTTAAACCTATATAAAGCGTCAAATGTTGTATCATTACTCATGAATGGGTTTTATTCTTAATGAGTGTAAAATACTCCAAAAAACAACAATTTAGTCGGATCCCCATGTTGTTGTCAACCCTGTTAATGAAAACACCCCTTCAAAGCTAATGGACTGTTGTTAACTGTTACATAATTACCAGGAAGTGACATCATTTGTCTTTATGAACTTTATGGAAAAAGAAAAGTAATTTTCACCACCTTCAATGGATTTTTTTTGAGTTACTTGATGTCTCATAGTGGGGGACGAGGTCATTGTGTCAATCCTGTTATCAAAAAAACATGTTACAAAGTTATTAGTTAGAAATTTTAAATGTGAATATATAACAACATTTAAGCCTCTCATGAATGCACACCATGTGGTGTCATGACATTTACCACAAGGCTAGTAGTGGCTGGGACTAAAGTTTTACGTCAACCCTGTTACCATTTAAAGGTAACAGGGATGACAAAGGTGTATGCTTTTGTGTGTTGTCCTGGAATTTATCATATCAGTGCGTCTAATGTATTTTTTATTACAGTGTACATGAAAAATTTTCTTACCCAAAAAGCATTAATCGAGGGAAACTGGACTTGAAGATGTTTCACCTCTCATCCAAGGGCCTTCTTCAGTTCTAATACTGGTGGGGAGTCCCAGGTATTTTACCTCTGTGGGGTCATAATCAAAGTCATTGATACCAGTTGGTGTTTGGTGCTGCTGGCTATTGTAACAACGGTATTTAGGCTCCATGGAGTTTAACTGAGGCCGAGTGTAAACAACAGAGATGAAGGACAACATCATACGTAGGGGATAACTTTGGTAGACATCCTCCTTTCTTCAGAGATGGATTCTCTACTTTGAAGTAAATCGCCTCCTTCACTCCTCTTTCAAACTATCTGCCCTCTCTATCCAAAATATCTACGTTGTTGTCTTCGTGTTCCTTATTCTCTAGGTTTGGGTAAACTGCAGAGTCTTAAACTGAGGAGTTACACTTCCTGTGTTGAGCCATGCACTTGATTAATGAAGTTACTCCAATACTCTGATTTTTTTGATGTGATACTCCTTTCACACATGGAATGGTTTTTCACCAACCACAGTATTAGAGTTCTTCCTGGATCTATCCACAATCAAGTGCATCCTTCAGTTTTTTTGTGCTCCTTCTTTAGGGCCTGGGCACTTATTGGTACATTATCAACTTGGTGGTTTTGACATCTCCTTGCTTGTGCTCAGGTTGTGATAGTATTAAGTAAGTACTGGTCTGTGTGTGTGGGTTTCCTGTTACTCCAACGTGGAGGTTCTTGACCTCTTCGATGTGTATGCCACACTCCAACAAAGCCATGTTGTTGTTGTATCCTCATCTTTCACATGAGAGGTAAAGACAAGGAGGAAAAATGCAACGACATTGTGATTCCATTACTGTATTTGGATATGGAGGACAGATGGTTTGATAGAGGAGTGAAGGAGGATATTTACACCAGAATAGATAGTCAGTCTTTCAACAGAGGAGGATATATGACACCATTTATCCCCCATATTTAATGCTGTCTTTTCATATCCTCCTAGAAGATTGAACAACTGGTCACATTTGGCCTCTTGTGAAAATTTAAAAGTCTGTTGTTTACACTTGGCCTCAGTTGACACCATGGACCCTAATGACCATTGTAGCCATTGTTACAATAGTCACGATCACCAAGTCAGTATCAATTATTTTGATCACGACCCCATAGAGGTAAAATACCTGGAACTCCCCACCAGGTCATTTAGAACTGAAAACGCCACTTGGATGAGAGGTGAAAAATTTTCATGCTTCTTCAGCCAAGTCCAGTTACCCTCGATTCAACCCTTCACGGCTAAGAAAAGTATATTCTTATTTTGCCACAGGCCAAACAGTTTCATTTGTCACATTTATTAGCAATGTAATTTTAATGTTTGAATTAAATAATTTATTTACAGTTACATAGTATCATGATAGCTGAATCATAGTTCATCATTATTAAAGGTTTATGAATGTCCCATTATAACTCCATTAAACCCTTGACTGTAACTTAATCAAGCAGTATAACCAATATGGTTATTGTTGTCAACCCTGTTATCAATAAGTCAGCCCTGTCACTTGTATAATATTCTAATTTAATTTAAAAAATGGAAATGTGAATACAATTAATGGTATACGTTACATAGAAGAGACCAGTAAAACACTAAAAAAATGGGAATTTATTTAGTTTTCATAACTTTTTCTTAGAATATTGTGACAGTATTAATTGTCAATGAATGTATTAATTTATGGATATAAGTAAACTAGTCAATATTCCACTTTACAAATACTCTTATTGTAACAGGTGGTGTCTTATCTTTCATAGCATGTCATATTTGTTCTAAATATGGATTTAAAACCTTTTTAAACAGTAACTGTTATGTCTGTAACAGGGTTGACGAAACACACACATATGGAAGTTGAGTATGTGAAAATATTTTAAAAATACATAGCCTAAATTGGCACGGCCCATTTTTCTTAGAGCTAAGGACCTACTTCATCCAAAAAGACTTGAAGAATTTGAAAACAGTACTTTGAAAATCAAAAATTATAAATGTAAAATGGCAAGAGTATTTTATGTACCACTGTTCTGCTGCTCTATCCCAGAAAATAGTGTAAAATGTCGTTTTATTTATTTTCTGTTTGGATAACTTGAGTGTTGACACATAAGCTGCATTTTCAGACATTTTGTTGCACCCAAGCAGAAACACCCAGAAGTAAATTCTCCATGTCTCACAATGTTAAAATATGATCAACACCTTAGAAACTTTCTATGACAATGACTGCAGATAATTCAGGATTATGAAACTTGTCCAGGTTACGATTCCATCAAATCGAATAGTTTGGTCCACTTTATCTAATTTACTGATTTTTAAATGAAGTTATTAATGTTGATTGTTTCTGATGTGCTCTGTGTTACACTGGTACAGAGTCAGAGTGACTTACACTTTTACTCAGATCTGTGCCTTAAAAGGATCAACAGTGGTCATAAACTGCACCATTCGATACCCATCCACAACTAATTACCATTATACTACAGTTGGGGAAACATTCTGGTTTAAAGGTGATGAATTAGTGGATCTGAAATCAAAGAGTATTCAGGTCGTGTATCTTATAGCTGTAATATGAACTACTGCACTCTCAGAATCACAGACCTGAGAGAGAGCGACTCAGCTGAGTACAAGTTCGGGTTCATAACAAACCAACCAGGTGAGAAATATACTAGTTCACCTGGAGTCACTCTGTCTGTCACAGGTAACATTTTCATTTTAATATTTATTAATTTAGTTCATTTAGTTATGAAGGTTCCTCAAATATGTGTGTGAAGATGTTGACAGTTCAGTCTAAAATGAAGATTTATTCACATATTCAGATCTCCAGGTGCAGGTGAGCAGATTAAAGGTCTACGAGTCTTATAACTCGGCAGAGCTGAAGTGTTACAGCAGATGTCTACCTGGTCATCCTTCCTACATCTGGTACAAGAATGGACAGAACATTTTGGGACAGACATCTAATTCTCATCCTGCTTACTTTTAACCTGCAGACAGAGTTTCCTGTGCTGTACAAGGATATGAGAAGTTCCCCTCTCCTTCAGTGTGTGAGTTTACATCCACGTCTTCCACTGACATGACACCATCTGGTGGAGCCTTTAACCTTTTGTACTGCACATTAACTGCATGTAAATCAGTGGTATTTAGTGATTCATTAATAATTTCCCCATGAGATTGTAGACATGTCGCATAATTATCTCTTATTTTGTCTTCACTGTGAAATTAAACTAAAATAACACAATGAAAATGTATTAAAATAAGATTTGTTATCTTCTCTTTAGACTGTTTATATTATCTGGATCAGATAAAACTTGTGCATCATCAGAGAAATTCTCTGATTATCTGTTCTTTTATCTTTAAAGTATCAAAGTGTTCAACTTGTGTCCATGGTAACAGAAACCCATGCTGTTTGTGATACACGAGGAAATCAAGCTGCACCACGCTTTGTTTAATGAAAACCCAGCCTCATCTTCAAATTAAATGTTAAATGTGTTCATGTTTTCTCCTTCAGATGCTCCAAAGCTTCCCTCTGTGTCAGTGAGTCCCTCTGCTGAGATAGTGGAGGGCAGTTCAGTGACTCTGACCTGCAGCAGTGATGCTAACCCAGCAGCTAATTATACCTGGTACAAGTGGAATGGATATCCAAACCTTCATCCTCTCAGTAAAGAACCAAAGCTTGTCTTCAGCCCCATCCAGTCCTCTGACTCTGGATGGTATTACTGTGAAGCTGAGAATTACCTGGGGACGAAAAAATCGGAAAAGTTCTTTATCAATGTGAAATGTGAGTAAAACATGGCTAATTTTAAACACTTCATTTAACTAATTGCAATTTTTAATGCTTAATTATCCAGTGAAATGTTTTGCTGATCATGCACTTTCTTCATGCAGCCTTGTAAATTTAGCACAAGGAGAAAGTTTAGTATTTTTTACCATGAAAGTACACATGTCAAAACATCAAGGAAGTATAAAGTATAATGATTTCTTAGCTTGTGCTAACCAGGAACATCAAACTCTATCTATTGATAGTCAGTCAGGACCGTCATTGTAGTATTTACAACACATTTCAACATTTTTGTGATATAACTTACCTCTGTTTAGCTGTATGAGGGGCATTCCTCTGGTCTCCTCTTAGATTTTAATGAGTATTACTCAAGTTTTTCCAACACACAGCTTTGACTGCTGCCAGTCAAATAAACTACCACCAAAGCAACTTATAGCTGGTACAAGAGGAATGGATATCCAAACCTTCATCCTCTCAGTAAAGAACCAGTGCTTGTCTTCAGCTCCATCCAGTCCTCTGACTCTGGATGGTACTGTAACAGTGGTTTCTGGATTGGTAGCGTCCTCCTGTCCTTCGGGCCTGTGGGTAATAAGCTGCTACAAGTTCTTCTTCAATATTCTTCTTTAATCAACACCAAGAAGCATGACAGTAACTACACACGATGTAGCACTTTTCTCACACCTCTCGACTCGCCACTCTTTTGCGTCCCCCTGGGAACATACAGGTGGGAACCAAAAGGCTCTGAATAAACAAATATTAAATTAACAATGGCTGTGTACTAATACACTTAATATACTGTAACTAAGGTTACAGTATGACTGTGAAGCTGTGAATGATCTGGTGAAGAGTACATCTAGATTAGTCTCTTGTAACGTGAAATGTACTAAAATACAGCTAATTCAAAAAGCATCATACAATGATTGACAACGTTTTAATGTAAAATAAAATGTTTTGTAGATCATACACTTTCAACTCTGCCCGCTTCACATTCACAGTCTGCGGCTGTAGTTCACTGAGCAGCTACAGTAGATGATGAAAAGGCAGATTTATTTACATTTGGTCTCCCACATCTGCACAGATGTTCAGGGGATTTAAACCCTCAGTAATCCCGAAAACCACCTCTGAAGTTTCAGAAGCTCCCACACATAAATCACATCACATCAAAGTGCACAAGGCATGGAGCCCTTAAGGGGACAAGTGCAAAAAACAAATAAAAAAAAACATATATTCTCATGAATGCCAGAAACATAAATATCATTTTTATTTATTTGATTGATTTTGATTTCTTAGCTTTTGCTGACTAGGAGTATAATATCAATTATATAGACCGATCTCTGCGTATTGATCATCAGTCAGGGCCAACACTCCAGTATTTTCAACACATTTAAACAGTTGTGTGCGACATGACTTACCTCTCTTCACCCTTAAACATGTATTTGTCATAATGTGAGAACTTTTGGACTCAAGGCAGAATTAAAGTGAACAGCTTAAAGTGGTATCAAAGAATTTTATTGAGATGTGTTTTGCATCTGAATCAGTCTTTATTAATGTGAAATGTGAGTAAAACACAGTTAATTTAAAAAGCATCATGCAACTAATGAAAACCTTTTAGAGTTTAATGATCCAGTCAGATGTTTTGCTGATCTTTCTTCAACTCTGCCTGTTTCACATTCACATCACATGATTCTTTCTTTTCAACATAGTTCCTAAACAAGAACAACATTAAACTATTCAAAATTGAATAGGGCAAGGACCACTAACGAACTGAAGAAAGATCAACTAAACAGAGTAACAAGACATATACAATAGCTTCTATGAACGTGTTTACAGTTGTCTTGGTCAGGAGCGTGTCCAGTGATCCCCTTCACGTTGCTCCAGAATTGAGCAGCCTCTTACTGTTTTATAATATATCAAATTTGCTTTTGACCATGAAAGTACACATGTCAAAACATCAAGGATCATCTTTTGTTGTATCTTTAATATATCAATGTGTCCATGGTAACAGAAACCCATGCTGTTTGTGATACACAAGGAAATCAAGCTGCACCACGCTTTGTTTGATGAAAACCCAAAATCATCTTCAAATTAAATATTAAATGTGTTCATGTTTTCTCCTCCAGATGCCCCGAGGGTTCCCTCTGTGAGTCCCTCTGCTGAGATAGTGGAGGGCAGATCAGTGACTCTGACCTGCAGCAGTGATGCTAACCCAGCAGCTACTTATACCTGGTACAAGGAGAATGGATATCAAAACTTTCATCCTGTCAGTATACAACCAAAGCTTTACTTCAGCTTCGTCCAGTCCTCTGACTCTGGAAAGTATTACTGTGAAGCTGTGAATGATCTGGGGAGGAGGACATCTGAATTAGTCCCTACTAATGTGAAATGTGAGTAAAACACGGTTAATTTTAAACACTTAATTTAACTAATTGGAACTTTTTAAATCTTAATTATCCAGTGAAATGTTTTGCTGATCATCATCACTTTCTTCGCTTCCACCTGTTTCACATTAATCCTCTATTGGCCCATTGCACAAATACGTCAGTTGCTGCCTTGACCCACTTGATACCTCGGATATTTTTTCATATTGTCATGTTTGCTTGTGACAAAGCGATGAGCTGTGAGCAAATTCATTCCACGTGTTTGCAAATACTTGGAAAGTGGAGTTGTTTGTTGAAGATGCGTAAAAACATCTGGACAGTGAGGATGGTTTGGTATTTCAGCAGAGGCTCTGCATAAGCATCGCCCTTTGCACGCGCCGTCGGCCTCTCGTTATCTTTCTTGCTCAGGTCCTTGAGTGTAACAACAAGATTAATGTAAAAACATCCCTCTGGATCCCCAAACGTCCCAAACACTTTTGTAAGCGCAGCATCTTTGGCCCACCATCAAGTTTCACCAATAGGTGACAGCCGCCTGTGCCGCACATCTTTGCTCACATCCTCCCATGCATTCATCCTTTTGATATGAATCTCACAGAAAAACAGCGATGGTGTTTAACAAAGAAAAAAGTGATGCACTCTTTAGAATGCAACCAGTAGTGTCCATTATTACTAAATTCAGTACATGGCCATAACAACATATGTGTACCTGCCCAGGTAAATGAGCTGGCAATACTTCTGAAAATCCTCAGTATTCCCCTGGCATAGCGGCTCCGTCCGTGGAATCACCCACACATTCAACTATATTAAGCTCCATTTTCTCCAGGACACATTTAAGCAAATCAACAAAACCTGTATCTTTACATCCGTCACATAGCGAATTATCACTGAACACTGGTCTTTGGCTATTGTATCTTGTGCTGTATCGATTTGAATCAAATACATGTCTGCCTCTTTAACCTCCACAGCAACGTTTTCTTTAATGAGACGTCCAATAACTTCTATGAACGTGGTTACAGTTGTCTTGGACAGGAAAGTGACCAGTGATTCCCTGCCTGTTGCTCCAGAGGTGTGCAGCCTCTTACTGTTTTCAATACACGAACTGACAGGTGTTTGGAGGCATATATCAAATCTGTTCAACAAGAGAACAAGTTCTAAAAAACGTGCCATGGTCGCAGCATCATTTTCCAAAGGCCATGCAGCCTTGTAAATTGAGAACAAGGAGAAAGTTTAGTAATTTTAACCATAAAAGCACACAGTTCAAAACATCAACGAAATGTAAAGTATATTGATTTCTTAGTTTATGCTCCCGAGGAATATAATATCAATAAGTAGATCATCAGTCAGGGCCATCACTCCAGTATTTTCAACAATTGTCTAACGTAACTTACCTCTCTCTTAAAACATGTATGTGTCATAATGTGAGAACTTTTGGACTCTAATTCAGACTCGGAACAGCTCAAAGGGGTATCAAAGGATTTTATTGAGATATGCAACAGAAGGCTGGGTGATATGTTTCAACAAGGCAGAGTGGCGAGCACGGACGGGTGGTTTGTCCAGGCGGGGTGTGAGCAGAGCGGAGCGTGGCGCTCAGCAGAGTCTCCAGAGGAAGAGTCATCCTGAGCACAGAGAAATACAGCTTAATCCAGGGAGCACACAGAAAGCACAAAGAAGCTTACTTGAGTTGATGGTAGGGCCTTGACGCATGTACCACGTGTGGCTAACTGACAATCTGGCGAAGAATGGTGAGGAGGACTGGGTTTGATATACGACAGGAGCTTGATTAGTGGGCTGAGGATCAGGTGTGTAGCTGGAGCTTGGCTGCAGGAGCCAGAGAGTGTAGCCACGTCCAGACAGACACAGACAACACAGAGACAGACCGAAAACACAGGTAAGGGGGGAACAAACAATACAAGGTAGTGGGGAGATACTGCAGTACCACAACAGTATGAGCGACATTCTTCTCTTTCTTTATCTTGATGAGTACAAGCGTCCCCCGTCTCCCCTATTACAGATGTGACACCGGTTTACGTTGTGATACTAATCAAGTCAACCCGCTCTCAAACTGTGAATCGCGGTAATGTAGCTGGTAGAGATTTGCTATGTACACATCTAAAAAATGAATTACAACCTTTCTCTGTTTGGGACTGTGAGCTGCACTTTATCGAAAGTACGGAAGTTAACGGGTGTGGATTTGTGTGGAGATTTCTGCCTGATCACAAATGTTTTCAGTTAGTTTCGATTTCCACCTCCTTGTCTCATCCAGTAACGTTACAGTCCCAAACGGGGTTCTGTGTCTGCCGACGGTCTGAAGGGGAAACTGTCTGCAGAGCAATAACGTTGCTGTGCATGTTAGCAGGATTTGGATGACAACATAGGCAAGGACCAAAAGATTTCCTTATTTAAGATTGAGATAAACTGACACTGAATCATAGACTGTATATAAAAAGCACTGAATGGTAAAATTCCTATAAGGAGTTTACATTCAACACGTATTTGACAACTAAGAATTTTCACGAGAAGACATTATGATAAACACACTGGACATGAAAAATAAAAAAGGTTTCCATTTATTGCATGAATTGTTTTTGTTTCCCTGATTATCTGTTCTTGTATCTTTTAAAAAGTGTCCAAAACTTGTATCCATGTTAATAGGAACTCATGCTGTTTCTGATACACGAGGAAATCAAGCTGTTTTGCATAAAGTATTGTCCGTTTAAAATATGCTCCACTGTCAAAACTCAACCTCATCTTAAAAATAAATGTTAAATAAGTTCATGTTTCTCCTCCAGATGCTCCGAAGCTTCCCTCTGTGTCAGTGAGTCCCTCTGCTGAGATAGTGGAGGGCAGTTCAGTGACTCTGACCTGCAGCAGTGATGCTAACCCAGCAGCTAAATACTCCTGGTACAAGGAGAATGGATATCAAAACCTTCATCTCAGTAACGGACCACAGCTTTACTTCAGGTCCATCCAGTCCTCTGACTCTGGAGAGTATTACTGTGCAGCTGGGAATGAGAGGGGGAATGCAGCATCTAAATACACAATTAATGTGAAATGTGAGTAAAATGCAGCTAATTTAAAAAGCATCACGCAATTAATGGCAACTTTTTAAAGTTTAATCATCCAGTTAGATGTTTTGCTGAGCATGCACTTTCTTCAGCTCTGCCTGTTTCACATTCACAGTCTGCTGCTGTTGTTCACTGAGCAGCTACAGTTGATGATGAAAAAGCAGTTTTATTTATAATTAGTCTACCAGATCTGCAGAGATGTTCAGGGGATTCAAACCTTCAGTAATCCAGAAAAAAACACTTATAATGTTTAAGATGCTTTCACACATATTGGGCCAGTAACCTTGGTAAACCTTTAGCTACAGTGGCTGGTGAGCTGGTGAGTTTTTTGCCAAATACATTTTGCTGGAAAATTGCTGACTGGATTTCATTAGGTGGCAACATTTTTTGGATTGTAGGAACAGCTAACTTTTTGATCCCCACGCAGTTATATTACAGCACCTGCAGAAAAATAATTACAATTTTATGTTCTTTTTTGAAATAGCAATTTTGACTATGAAAGCCCACATATCAAAACATCAAGGAAGTATAAAGTATAATGATTTCTTAGCTTGAGCTAAGCAGGAATATAATATCAAAATGTGTATAGACCCAACTCAGTCAGGGCCATCATTGTAGTATTTACAACACATTTCAACATTTTTCTGTTTATAACTTACCTCTGTTTACCTGTATGAGGGGCATTCCTCTGGTCTCCTCTTACATTTTAATGAGTATTACTCAAGTGGTCCCAACACACAGCTCTGCCTGCTGCCAGTCACAGAACCACCTCCAAAGCTTCAGATGCTTCCAAGCGCATAACTATTACTCATTTCAACACAACAAAAATCTTTCCTCACTTTGATTCAATTATTTTTTCTCCTCCAGATGCCCCGAGGGTTCCCTCTGTGTCAGTGATTCCCTCTCCTGAGTTATTGGAGGGAACTTCAGTGACTCTGACCTGCAGCAGTGATGCTAACCCAGCAGCTAAATACACCTGGTACAAGGAGAATGGATATCAAAAGCTTCATCCTCTCAGTATAGAACCACAGCTTTACTCCAGCTCCGTCCAGTCCACTGACTCTGGATGGTATTACTGTGAAGCTCAGAATTACCTGGGGACAAAAAAATCGGAAAAGGTCTTTATTAATGTGAAATGTGAGTAAAACACGGCTAATTTTGCACATAATACACATTACACATAATTTAACTAATTGCAGCTTTTTAAAGCTTAGTTATGCAGTGAAATGTTTTGCTGATCATGCACTTTCTTCAGTTCCACCTGTTTCACATTCACAGTAGCTACTACAGATGATTAATGGCAGTTTTATTGGGTGTGAATGCTGAGTCAGTGTTGACTTCAGCTCAATGAATAGAGGGGTAGCAGTTTTCCCATTGATACCTTTAATAATTTTCTAAATATTCAAGATTTCCCAGGGAAATTTTGTAAGTGAATGGAGAGACAGATTAAGTCCTCCTCAACCCCACTCAACTCTGTAAGGATAATAGTTCAGCATACTTTCAGCTACAGACTTGATTTAAACTTTAAATAGGTCACAAGAAGCCAGGCCGGGATTGGGACCAAAATTCAGCCCTGGCATTGTGGTTTTCAGCGGCCCAACGAAATGATGACGTTAAAAAAACGTCCCCTTAATCTGGACATTTTCCTCATCGAGACACCATACAAGGCAGCAATGACTCTCACACTGTAGGCATATACGGCATGATTTAACAGCAAGGGACACAGACTTCAATCTATACAAGCACATGAGCACACACACAAGCGTGGCGTAGCGGCCAGACGCACACAACACACCTGATTAAGAAAGATAAAGCACCATGACCAGTCAGTTTTGACCAAACCACAATAGAATACATGATAAAAAGAAGCATGTCCTACCTTAATAAATCAGCAGCCGTTGCATCAGTGAGCTCTTCTCTGCCACCCTTTTAATGATGCAATCTGTGTCCAAAGAAACCAGAGTGCCACAAACATAAAGGCTTCAAGGTGCTCCCATGATGCAGTGCTTCTGAATCGATTCT
Source organism: Lepomis macrochirus (assembly GCA_024633595.2). Classification (NCBI taxonomy): domain Eukaryota; kingdom Metazoa; phylum Chordata; class Actinopteri; order Centrarchiformes; family Centrarchidae; genus Lepomis; species Lepomis macrochirus. The sequence goes on from JALXJV020000003.1 coordinate 32,749,708, forward strand.
TGATTAATTTTAACGTTGAAAAACTTTGCTCACTTGCAACTTGTGTCACAGAGTTAACAGAACCTTGTATCACAGTCCAATTAGATGGTAGGAGTGAGTGAGCATGTTATGCCGTTGTAGGACGTAATAAGAACAGATGGAACACTTTATGCAAGATCGGCAGGTTGTGTTCACAACATCTTATTCATCGTCTGGGGTCTGCTCATCATCGCCATCCTCAGAACTCATCTTGGTCAGATACTCCTCACATACATTCAGCTTGTCCCAGTGCAAAGCCAGCCTAAGTAGTTCTGCCTGTAAGGCCTCAGGAGTTGCTCCGCTATCGTGAATGATCAGTTTGGCGCTCAGAGCACCGAAGGTACAGCGTTACATTTCAAGTCATTGAGGTTCTGGGGATCAAGCAGGGTGAAATCTGTGTACAGTTCTGTTTTTTAGCAAAATGTCAGGAAATACTTTCAATGATGGTATCCAAAATGACATTGTGCACTTGTACCTCATACTTGCTGTCAGCATCTGATATGCTTGTGTCATCACATAACTCTCCTGGCATCTTTTTTGTCTTCTGTGGTTTCCGGTTTGGCAGCGTGTGTTCCACCTCTGTGTCTGTCTGACGCACATTTAATTCTCTATTGGCCCATTGCACAAATGCATCTATTGCTGAATTTACCCACTTAACATCCCTTGCATATTATTTCATATTGTCATGTTTGCTTGTGACAAAGCGATGGGCCGTGAGCAAATCCATTCCACTTAAAAACCTCTGGACAGTGAGGATGGTTTGGTATTTCAGCAGAGCCTCTGCATAAGCATCGGCTTCTTGTTATCTTTCTCACTCAGGGCCTTGAGTGTGTTGAAGTACGCCGACTTCCCCCGAGTCCGTTGAAGAGAAAGATCAGAAGTAGACGAGATATCAAGTTCACACCATATATTTATTGGGCTCAAACCAAACAGATATAAATATCTGGAGACCCTGCAATAACACCAGAAAACCTGCAATCTTCCCTGCAACAGTCTGAGGTCTTCCTGCTAAGCAAGGACCTATATAGTGGAGACAGCACCCAGCTATGTGTCTTTTATTTTGCCTTATTTGGTAACGTCTTGTTAGAATGTAGATATCATGTATGACCATGTGTGACAGTGTGTGGGCGTGCATGCAACGGACAGAAGGTTCTAGACACTGTATAGTACATGGTGTGTGTTGGTGTAGGTGGAATGAGTGTGTAAGTGGACAGATGTGGGAGGGTGAGTGGACGCTCTATATGCTGCATGGTGATTGCGCAATAGGTGCGGTTCCTGTTTTTTGCACAAGCTTCTACAGCTAATTATATACTGATTAATTTTATACTAGAACATTCTGTTCCTGTCTAACCACAACGTCAATAATAAACAGTTCACACTTCTAAGTAATAAAAGAGTAAAGGCAACCCCTTAATCAATGTGTAATCCCACAAGTGTAACAAGATTAATATAATATAAAGACATCCCTCTGGATCCCCAAACTTCCCAAACACTTTTGTAAGCGCAGCATCTTTGGTCCACCATCAGGTTTCACCAATTGGTAACAGCCGCCTGTGCTGCACATCTTTGCTCACATCCTCCCATCCATTCATCCTTTTGAAATGAATCTCACAGAAAAACAGCAATGTTGTTTAACAAAGAAAAAAGTGATGCTCTCGATAGAATGCAAGCAGTAGTGTCCATTATTACTAAATTCAGTACATGGCCATAACAACATATTTGTACCTGCGCAGGAGAATGAGCTGACAATAGTGTTGAAAATCCTCAGTGTTCCCCTTGCATAGCGGCTCCGTCCGTGGAATCACCCACACATTCAGCTATATTAAGCTCCATTTTCTCCAGGACACATTTAAGCAAATCAACAAGACCTGTATCTTTACATCCGTCACATAGCGAATTATCACTGAACACTGGTCTTTGGCTATTGTATCTTGTGTTGAATCGATTTGAATCGAATACATGTCTGCCTCTTTAACCTCCACAGCAACGTTTTCTTTAATGAGACGTCCAATAGCTTCTATGAACGTGTTTACAGTTGTCTTGGACAGGAGAGTGACCAGTGATCCCCTGCTCGTTGCTCCAGAGTTGTGCAGCCTCTTACTGTTTTCAGTACACAATGTGACGTGTTTGGAGGCATATATCAAATCTGTTCAACAAGAGCGTGCCATGGTCGGCAGCATCATTTTCCAAAGGCCATGCAGCCTTGTAAACTGACCACAAGGAGAAAGTTTAGTAATTTTAACCATGAAAGTACACATGTCAAAACATGAAGGATTATCTTTTCTTGTATCTTTAATATAACAATGTGTTCAACTTGTATCCATGGTAACAGAAACCCATGCTTTTTGTGATACACGAGGAAATCAAGCTGCACCACGCTTTGCTTCATGAAAACCCAACCTCGTCTTCAAATTAAATGTGATATATATGTTCATGTTTTCTCCTCCAGATGCTCCAAAGCTTCCCTCTGTGTCAGTGAGTCCCTCTGCTGAGATAGTGGAGGGCAGATCAGTGACTCTGACCTGCAGCAGTGATGCTAACCCAACAGCTACTTATACCTGGTACAAGGAGAATGGATATCAAAACCTTACTCTTCTCAGTAACAGACCACAGCTTTACTTCAGGTCCATCCAGTCCTCTGACTTTGGAAAGTATTACTGTGAAGCTGTGAATGATCTGGGGAGGATGACATCTGCATTACTCCCTATTAATGTGAAATGTGAGTAAAACACAGCTAATTTTAAACACTTAATTTAACTAATTGCAACTTTTTAATGCTTAATTATTCAGTCAAATGTTTTGCTGATCATGCACTTTCTTCACTTCCACCTGTTTCACATTAATTCTCTATTGGCCCATTGCACAAATGCGTCTGTTGCTGTCTCGACCCACTTGATATCCCTTGGATATTTTTTCATGTTGTCATGTTTGCTTGTGACAAAGCGATGGGCTGTGAGCAAATCCATTCCACTTGTGTACTCCAACTGGAGTTGTTTTTTGGAAGATGAGTAAAAACGTCTGGACAGTGAAGATGGTTTGGTATTTCAGCAGAGCCTCTGCATAAGCATCAACCTTTGCACGCACCTTCGGCTTCTTGTTATCTTTCTCACTTGACTGTAACAACAAGATTAATATAAAGACATCCCTCTGGATCCCCAAACTTCCCAAACACTTTTGTAAGCTTAGCATCTTTGGTCCACCATCAGGTTTCACCAATTGGTGACAGCCGCCTGTGCCGCACGTTTTTGCTCACATCCTCCCATGCATTCATCCTTTTGATATTAATCTCACAGAAAAACAGCGATGGTGTTTAACAAAGAAAAAAGTAATGTGCTCGATAGAATGCAACCAGTAGTGTCCATTATTACTAAATTCAGTACATGGCCATAACACCATATGTGTACCTGCGCAGGAGAATGAGCTGACAATAGTGCTGAAAATCCTCTGTATTCCCCTGGCATAGCGGCTCCGTCCGTGGAATCACCCACACATTCAGCTATTTTAACTTCCATTTTCTCCAGGACACATTTAAGCAAATCAACAAAAACTGTATCTTTACACCCGTCACTTAGCGAATTATCACTGAAACTGGTCTTTGGCTATTGTATCTTGTGTTGTATCGATTTGAATCGAATACATGTCTGCCTCTTTAACCTCCACAGCAACGTTTTCTTTAATGAGACGTCCAATAGCTTCTATGAACGTGTTTACAGTTGTCTTGGACAGGAGAGTGACCAGTGATCCCCTGCCTGTTGCTCCAGAGGTGTGCAGCCTCTAACTGTTTTCAATACACAAACTGACGTGTTTGGAGGCAAATATCAAATTTGCTCAACAAGAGAACAAGTTCTAAAAACATGTCATAGTCGGCAGCATCATTTTCCAAAGGCCATGCAGCCTCTGATTTGTCTCCACTGTAACTGAGCCCCCGTTTTCCTATGACTTTCATTATTTCAATTGTAGTGATACCACTCTTTGTTAATGAACTTATGAATAATAATATTTGGAAATATTATCAGGATTTTTGAAAAGCTATTTATTATAGTGAACCTAGACTTTGTTAATGAATCAATAAATAATATTCGTTTGGGGCACCACCTGAATTGCCGTCTGCCTAAGGCCTTCAAGTCTCCTTGGGTTTAGCTAAAAATTGCCGACGATTATTACTAGTGATCAGTTGGTTATTAATTGTTCAATTATTTTAAATCACTTAGTTTAATCAATCAGTCAGTCTCAGATCAAAGGGTGAATCCTCTGTCCAGTGACCAGGAGCTAAACAGTAAACACACAGAATTCCTGTGATCAAAGTGAGAATTTATTAGCTAACTAAGTGGAAACAAAGTGAAATGATACCAAAGAAATAAAACAACGACTAAACAACCAGAATGCAATCAGTGAGAGATAGAATAGAAGTAATAGGGTTCAATGTGAAATTTATTTTGGTTATTGTGGAAAGGATATGACAAAGGGAGAAAGAGAACAAATGGACACAAGCTATAATGTGACTAAAGGACTAAAGGACATCAACTTGGCCACAAAATATAGTTTGTTTTTCCTTAATGCTTCTTGTTTCCCCCACTGTCCGGTGTCGAAGGTTCACGATCGGCTGGCTCGGTTCGTTGCGTTCACGGCCCTCAGCGGCTTGGCACGCCACATGGCCGGCTCAAGCTGGTCTTTGCCAGCGGGGATTCCCCGGAGTCCTCCGTCTGGTTGGTGGTTGCGGGAAACCCCTGCAGTAAATGTGCTGTTAGCCCTGGCTTGGCTCTCAGAGTCAGGTAGGCTACTGGTGTCGTTCTCGACTCAGTTGACAAGCCTCCAAACTCTGTTGTTTAGAGAAGGTTAGTGAAAGTTAATTAGAACTGAAATAAATGCTTTGAAAGAAACTTTGTTGTTTTCTGAATTGAAAGTTGTGTGAATTAAAACAAATTAAACAACCAAAACAAGAAGTAAATTCACAGAAGGTTTGCGGGATCTCGTGAATATGGCTAAGCAAGTTGCTTTAAGACAAAGAAAACTTGAGGTGCTCTGGCGATGCAGCTTCTGCAAGCAGACGTGTGTCGGTGAGCCCCAGGCAATCCTCAGCGGTGATGACTTTAACCTAGCAACTACTTTGCTCCAGATATAGAATTTATTCCTGAACCAGTGAACAAGTATTTACTATTCGAACCTGACCAAGTGGGGCTGAAAATTAGCTGTTTTCGGAAGTTTTTTCCGTCTTAAGAGAGTCCTCTCGCGTGGGGAAGATGGCGACTGATCAAGACAAACCAACATTGAAATCCCTGATGAAGGCTATCCGTGAATCGAAAGAGGAGCTCACTGGGCATATAAATCAATAAAAAAACTGATTACATTCAACAATCAGCTTACAAAAAATTGAACAGTCAATGTCAACGCTGGCTGAACAGGTACAGGAAATGGAAACCAGAATTGGAGCTAACGAAGACAACCTCTCTGACGCTCAAGCTCGCATACTCAAAATGGAGAAGGAAATAACTTTCCTGAAGGAGAAATCAGACGATTTGGAAAACCGGAGCAGGAGATCAAATGTCAAAATTATAAATATCCCAGAAAAGGCCGAAGGTACCGACATGATTGGTTACGTGGAACGATTAATCCCGCGGCTTCTCGGGGAGGAACACTTCCCAACCCGGTTACCATCGAGAGGGCACACCGCCTGGAGCGAGCGTCCGGAGCCGGACCAGACCTATCCTTGTGAAATTTCTGAATTTCAGGGATAAAGACAAAGTACTCCGTTTGGCCAGGGAGAAGAGGACGGTACAGTTGGATAATAATCGAGTCTCATTTTACCCAGATTACAGCATCGAGGTGCAACGCAAAATGCTCGCTTTCAACGAGGTGAAGAAAAAACTTCGGGAGAAAAATATTGAATACGCCACCCGTTACCCTGCTAAACTGAGGATCCGACATGGAGGTGGATTTAAACTTTTTTTCAGCCCCATCTGAAGTGGAGACCTTTTTGTCCACTGCTCAGGAGGAGGAATAGAACATTTCCTTTGCAAGATGACCGCGCACCATGACTATTAACGGTAAAACAAAGTTACATAAGACAATCCATAAGTACTGACTGGCCTTTTAAAGGTTTCGGTCAGGCGCACTTGATCCTGAAAACACCACAGATGCGTTAAGTAGATTTTGTTAAACATTGTTAATATAGTTCTTTAAGGTTTTCTGCTCGAGCAATCATATTGTTCACTGCTGGGGATGCCATAACTGTTTAGAAATGGAGTTTATCCCACAGTTTGTTTTCTTTTTTTTTTGCTTACCGGGGGGTTAAAGTGTGGGTTTTCTTTTTTATTTTATTGTTATTGGGATTTGTGGAACACTCTCTCTGTGGGGTTCATTCTGTGAATATTGAAAGCTGTAAGTTTATGGCAAAGGGCCAGATATTTCTTTATTTTGTCCAAGTTATGTGCATTTTATGTTGTCACTTAACTAGAATATTTTTCTACATTACTTAAATTGAGTAGGATAGGACTACTAAACTGTATTTCATTGAATGTTAGAGGGATTAACAACCCCATTAAAAGGAAGAAAGTTTTAACATACTTTAAGAAACAAAACACAGATATCGCCTTTATTCAAGAGACCCATCTCACAGATACAGAACATTTAAAGTTCGCAGAGACTGGGTTGGTCATGTATTCTATTCAGTCCTTTTCATCCAAAGCCAGAGGTGTAGCTTTGCTTATCAATAAAAAATCTCAGATTTAGGCTAAATTATATGGAGAATGACAGATTCGGTAGATTAATTTTGGTGGACTGTGTAATAAATACAAACAGGGTAGTACTTGTCTCTTTGTATGGCCCAAACTTAGATAACCCAGAATTTTTTAATGACTTAACTCTAAAACTGGCGGTGATTGAAGCTCCATGTATATTAGGAGGTGATTATAACCTGGTTCTTAATCCATCAATGGATCGCTCTTCTCCTAAACTTGTTGCACAGTCCAGATCTGTGGTTGCTCTGACTCAGGGCATGAAAGAATTAGGATTGGGGGATGTATGGCGTTTACGTAATCCATCCAGCAAAGACTACTCATTTTACTCCAATGTCCATAACACTTATTCAAGAATAGACATGTTTTTAACCTCGCTCCCACTTCTGTCACAAATTAAAACCTGTTCCTATTTAGCAGCTACGATTTCAGATCACAACCCTATACAAATGAAGCTAGAATTTCATCAACCTGTCTCCTCTTTTCCTAGATGGAGATTCACAGAATATCTTCTTAGCTCTTAGAGACCCAGAATTCGTCACTTTCATGAATACCAAAATCGATATGTATCTAGAAGTAAATTTGAATACCTCCTCACATTCAAATATATGGGAAGCTTAAAGCTTATATGAGGGGGCATATTATTTCATATGTTTCACATAAAACAAACAAAAGAGGGAACAGCTTTCTCAAATAGAAAAGATATAAGGACTTTGGAAATAGACCATTCAAGAACAAAACGCCCAGAATTACTTAGTGCTTTAAAACAAAAGCGGATTTTATATGATAACCTGTGTACAAGTAAAGCTGAGGCAGCAATGGCTAGAACAAAATATCATTACTACTGAATTCGGTAATAAAACAAGCAAACTACTGGCGTGGCAGATAAAAAAAGAGAACAATGAAAATTTATTCAAAGTATTAAAACAGATGATGGTAGACATTTAGAAAATACAAAAGATATAAATTTGGAATTTAGTAAATATTATCAAGCGTTATATAAATCTGAACTTCACAAAGACAATGTAGACATAAAACAATTTTTGAATCAGTTACATTTACCTAAGATTAATACAACTGATAAAGACATACTGGACGATTGGGGTAAGTGAGGAAGAGGTTCAGCCTTGCTGTTAAATCATTACAAAATAATAAAGCCCCAGGGCCAGATGGTTTTCCAATTGAATATTTTAAAACTTTTTCAAAAAAATTATTATCCCCTCTTACAAATATGATTAAGGAGGCACTCCAGAAGACAGTACTTCCTCAATCTTTAGAACTTGCAAAGATGTACAAAAGTGTGGTAATTATAGACCCTTGAGCCTTCTCAACTCTGATTATAAGATCTTGTCTAAAATAATAGCATCTCGATTGGAGAAAATAATCCCAAAAATTATTCATGCAGACCAAACAGGCTTTGTTAAGAACCGACAGGGAGCGGACAATATTCGGAGGTTGTTCCATGTTATCGAGATGGCTAAAAGACAGAAGTATCCCCTGGTAATACTTTCTATGGATGCCGAGAAGGCGTTTGACAGAATTGAACCTGATTTTCTTTTTGAGACCCTGAGAGCTATGAATTTTGGTGAAACCTTTATTAGATATGTAAGAACACTCTTCAATAGCCCTAGATCACAGATCTTGACCAATGGGGTTCTGTCGGACGCCTTCTCGCTCTCCCGAGGTTGTAGGCAGGGCTGCCCAAGTTCTCCTAGCTTATTTTCCATTGCTATAGAACCATTAGCAATTGCTATCCGTTCTGACTCAACTATTACAGGTATAAATGTAAGTACAGAAGAACATAAACTTGCGTTGTATGCAGATGATCTGTTAGTATTCATATCTCAACCGTCTAAATCCTTTCCACCTTTACTGGCATGTCTTGGGACATACAGTGCAATCTCAGGCTACAAAATCAATTATTCCAAAAGTGAAGCGATTTCACTTAATATGACAGAACAGGAGACACAATTGCTACCTGGGTCATTCAAGTGGTGCCTAGATGGTTTTACATACCTTGGCATTAATATTAGTTCCTCGTATGATCAAATTTATCGAAAGAATTATACATCATTACTTAATAAAACCAAAGCAGAGCTGGAGCGATGGATGGATCTCCCACTATCTTTGATTGGCAGAGTTAATTCAATTAAAATGTCTATATTACCTAAATTTATTTACTTATTTCAATGTGTCCCTTTAAAAGTCCCAATGACATTTTTTAAAGATTTGGATAAAGCAATATCTCGATTTTTATGGCAAAAGAAGGTCCCAAGAGTTAAACTTCTTACTTTACAGGCTCCCTATGCTAAAGGCGGATTAAATCTTCCAAATTTCAGAATGTATTACCTAGCCTCCCAGTTCCGTTACTTTATGGATGTGGATTCATTCAAATGGTAACGATGTGAGGTGGATCTCGATAGAACAACAAGAATTAAAATCCATCTCGTTAGCTATCATCCCCTTTTGAGCTCAAAAAAGCAACTTTCTACAATGACATCAAATCCTTTAATTTTAGCTACCTATAATGCATGGTTTCAATTACATACTCTCTTGAACATTAAGATACAACTGTTGCTTAACACACCACTTAAAGATAACCCCAGCATCCCCAGCCTATAGCAGACGGTATACTACAAACTTGGGTCAGAAAAGGTATTAGGTCAGTTGGCGACCTTTATACCAATAATGTCTTTGCCAGCTTCGATCAATTATCTGAATTTTATGACTTGCATTGGCACAATCATTTCAAATATTTGCAGATTCGACATTGGATTAAGAGCCAAACAGTAGAAATATTTCCAAATAAACCAGAGGAAACTCTGCTTGAATCATGTTTATTAGATCCTAAACGTACTCACCACAAAAGGACTTATTTCATGTGTTTACAAAATTGTTCTTGACTCTTCACCAGCTTATGACAAACACTTCGAAAAAATCTAAATGGGAGTTGGACTTAAACTGCAACTACTGATGACAATAGCTGGAACAGATTACTAAATTCATCCCAAACCATATTAACATCAACAAAACATAGACAAATTCAATTCAATATCCTTCACCGCATATATTATACACCATATAGGTTGAATAAGCTGAATGCTAGTATCACTGACAAATGCCAACGGTGTACGATTGTAGGGGATCTTCTTCATATGCTTTGGAGTTGTGTACGCTTGCAAACCTACTGGAATAATGTAATTCAGGTGACATCATCAGTTTGTGGACTTTCTTTAGAACCTGACCCTAGGATCTGGATACTTGGAGATGTTATGTCTTTGAAATTAAATTCCTGTAAGAAATATTTTTTTTTGTTAGCATCATCTGCAGCAAAAAAGTGTATACTTAAAAATTGGAAATCTATGGAGCCTCCAAACCAGAAACACTGGATCAACGAACTGTTGTCGTATTGCACTCCTGAAAAGATTCTCCATTCAATACGGGGGACGTTGGCCAAGTACGACCGGATATGGACTCCCTTCCTGGACGTTCTGCCCACCCTAGACCTGAGAGACTGATCTGGATTGATCTTTACTGGCTTTTTTAATTCCTCTAATATTAATATTTTTGTTGTATCCTTTATTACTTATTCTGGCCTTTCAAAAATATGGATAGTACTAAATGTAATGTTACTAAGTGTGTTGTTACATAGAGAGAGTGGGTAGGGTGGGTGTATTTTTTTTTTTTTTTTTTTTTTGGGGCGGGAGGTTAAAAAAAAAGAGGAGAAGGGAAAAAAGGGAAAAAGAATAATATTGTACCCTGGATGTAGATTTTGTATGGACATACATTTTAAATAAATATATATATACAAAA
>JALXJV020000003.1:32760772-32823272 GCA_024633595.2 Lepomis macrochirus
TTTCCCACGCTTCTTGTTTCCCCACTGTCCGGTGTCGAAGGTTCACGATCGGCTGGCTCGGTTCGTTGCGTTCACGGCCCTCAGCGGCTTGGCACGCCACATGGCCGGCTCAAGCTGGTCTTTGCCAGCGGGGATTCCCCGGAGTCCTCCGCCTGGTTGGTGGTTGCGGGAAACCCCTGCAGTAAATGTGCTGTTAGCCCTGGCTTGGCTCTCAGAGTCAGGTAGGCTACTGGTGTCGTTCTCGACTCAGTTGACAAGCCTCCAAACTCTGTTGTTTAGAGAAGGTTAGTGAAAGTTAATTCGAACTGAAATAAATGCTTTGAAAGAAACTTTGTTGTTTTCTGAATTGAAAGTTGTGTGAATTAAACAAATTAAACAACCAAAACAAGAAGTAAATTCACAGAAGGTTTGCAGGATCTCGTGAATATGGCTAAGTAAGTTGCTTTAAGACAAAGAAAACTTAGAAGTTGCAAAGATTTTCTGGGCAGGACCACTTGGATGCTGGACGTTGCTAGGAGAGACATCTGGAGAGCAGGCGGAAGGTGGAACAATAGAGACGAGCAAAGAGAAGTGAGCAAGCACAGAGCTTCGCTATGTTTTTGATTGTTACTTTCCTGGGCGTCTCCCGTGAGGAGGGCTTTGTCCCTCAGAGGTTTCTGTGTTTTAAACTTTAATTTTAAGGGTAATGTCTGTTGAAGTACGCCGACTTCCCCGAGTCCGTTGATGAGAAAGGATCAGAAGGAGACGAGTTATCAGATTATTACAATATTTTATTGAGCTCACAAAGCAGATCTGGAGACTCTGCTCTCTTAACCTAAGTGTCTGAGGTTCCCCACAAGACTCTGAGATTCTTCCTGGTAAGCAATAATTATATAGTGGGAACCGCACCCAGCTGCGCATCTTCTTTTTGCCTTATTTAATGTCAAAATGTAAAAATGCAAATATCATGTATGACCTATGACCTTGTGTAGTCGTACATGTACCAGACAGAAGATTCTGGACAGTGTGAAGTGTATCGTGTGTGTCTGCCGAGTGATGTATAAGTGTGAGTGTTTGCTCTGGATGCTGCAGGGTTCACTGGGTCAAAGGTGCTGTTCCTGTTTGGTGCACAAGGTCTATGGTTAATTATATACTGATTAACATGATGCTAGACATTTTGTTCCTTTCTTATCTCTACGTCAATCATAGGCAGATCACACTTCTAAGTATAATAAAGAGCAAAAGCAACCCCTTGATAAATGTATAATCTCACATGTCTTAAAGTCTATTTGTGTGTGTTTTAATCAAACATCTTTCCACAATATCATCTATTTTGTTAAATACCATAAACACACAGTTCTTGATTTTAAGAAAAGGAAAACTTATTTTTAATCATTTTCACTGATAAGAAATTTTACAGTTAAAACAACATTCCATCGTGATCATAGCAGACTGAAAGAACAGCTTAACTAAATACTTCCAGGATAATATTGTTAAATGTTCTCACTAAGAAAATATAAAAGAAAGCATTTGGAATATTGCATCAATTATTAACAATAAAACACAGAAAGTAATTTAAATTGAGCACAAGGAGAATGTTTAATGGCATAAAACACCTCTTTTGTCCTCTGGGGGACACTGGTTTCATGAGAGAACCTGAAAATAACTCTGACTACTTAAACTTTATAATTAATTCAATCCTTGGTCCACAAGCTGGGAAAATGAATTGTATAACACAGGATAATGTCTTTGTACCATATTATTTATAAGAAAGTATATAAGAAGGTGTTTGGAACATGGCATTGGTATAAACCATAAACACAGGCAGGAATGTAAATGAGCACAAAGCAAATGAAATGAAAAACACTGTAAATTAACTTCCTTATACTTCTCTCTTTTCAACATAATGCTTAAACAACAACATGTTCATAAACTATTCAAAAATCAAGAGACAAGGGCCACTAACTAGATTATTCAAGAGTAACAAGGCAAAGACATTCTTTGTTCACAAGTTCACACATCAGCACAAATAAAGGAGCGGGCAGAGTTTGCATTGACAGAGATTCTTCATGGCATTGTGGGTGTTTGTTTTAACAGGATGAAACTTAAAAAACATCTGACATCTTTGGGCTGCAAAGTATAGTTAACAGCAGCCATGGGCTCAGCCTCACTCTTTTCCCATCATGATCAGCATGACTAGCGATAGTCCCTGCATTACTTTTGCAAATAATATCATTGTCATAGTCATAGAAATAATAGTGTGCTGCTGCTCATGCTTGAGGCCCCTGACGGTGGGTGCAACACTGCTAGAACTGCTGCTAGTACTCTGATAAGAAAAGTAGTGGCTAACAACGTCAGCTTTCTGTGCCAATGTTAGCACTATTTTGAGCTGACTGAGGTGGGAAAAGATTTTATTTTTTCAGCATGAGCCTCAAGACATTTATGCTTTTTGTCCCTTATTTTTCTGCACCACCCTTTTTTGTCTTTTGCCCATTTTACTTGCAGATAGGCTACTGAAATGCATCTAGCAAGATTTGTTTTATTATTTCCCTGCTTTTTTATGTTGTGTAAAATCTTTCTATATTTGGTTCGAACATCATGGTACATCAACAAGAATGCAGAAGGGACAAATGTTTCCCTTTAAGCCATTATGTTATAAAGAAACACAACATGTTTCTTTAACATGACATAACACATAACAACTAGACACTAAACAAATAAAAAGTAAGAAATTGTACTGACCAAAGGGGTGAAGGGTAGGCCTACCACTATGGAAATTATAAAGTCTAAATTTAAACTCAGTAGTTTCATGCTTTTTCAGCTCTTTTCTGAGTTTATAATGGGTGTGTATTGTGTGAGTTAGACTGAATGACATTAGCATTGAGTTTTAACCACAGTTTAAACTCTTAGTGCATAATTTTACCCCAGAAATGCAGTAAATCTTGTTCTGGTTCCACAAACATTTTTTTTTGTTTGTTTTTTTAATCCATTGGACTGATGGATTTGGCTCAGTGCTCTTCCAAAGTACAATAGTGAATGGTAACTTCTCCATTGCTGGCCATTTTACATTTTCTGCGAAATTTCTGGACCGAGCAGAACACACCAGTTTTTGAACTTGTTAAAATGCTCACTTTTTTGTACTTTATCCACACAAAAAAATCAAATTTTTCACAAATGCGTTCTGCTGCTGATGGTCAGGTCATTTCACCTATATGACCTATAGTTTAGAGTTTATTGAGGTTTATTTGACAGAAAGTTCCCCATCTAACTCTATGGTAGAACTGGTTACCTTGGTGATGTAAATTAGCTGATGATAGATCAAAGGACTTGGTCCTCTGTTCTGATTGGTGGACTGAAGTCTGTGTCCTCGTCACTGTGCTGATACTGATGCGCACACACAGGTTCTGCTCTCTTTGAGAAGCCATCCACACTCAAAAACTTTGCTTTGCATCTGTTTTGCTACCAGATAGAAGATTTTAGTCATCAGAACAAGGTTAGATTTATCACATCTTTCAAATGTTACTGGTAGTATTCAAGCCAACAGTCGAATTTAGATTCAGCCTTCAACAGCCAGCATTTACACTGCAATTTCTCCAGACATCGCATTAGTTTACAGTTAATCTCCTGAATCTGCACAGATGTTCAGGGAATTCACACCTTCAGTAGACCAGAAATAAGGCTGCACGATTAATCTAATGGCAACTGCATTAAGTGTGCCGTGGGTTGTGTGGGTGGTGCTGTTGTATTGTGTATCTGCCCCTGGAAAGATCACAATTACATTGTGTTAACATGTGTTTACATTAACATGTGTTTACGAGTGTTAAGGCCATCATTTAGTCGTGCTGTTGAGAACAGTTTGCAAAAATTGAAAACGATATTTTTTGGTAAAATAACAACTTTAAAAAAAAATATTGTGCAGTCTTTTGTATCTCTACTTGTTAATTTAGTTTTGTCTGAGTTGAGAAATACACATTTCAGAATTTTGGGCATTCGATGTTCAGGCTCATTTAACCGGTTAATTACCATTATATCGAAATATTGTCCACATTAATTGCAATAGATTCATTTTTTTGTGCAGCCCGCCCAGAAAACCACCTCTAAAGTTTGAGATGCTTCCACTCACATAACTATTACTAATCTTTAAACAACACATAGAAACTGTCCTTATATTTGTTCATTTATTTAATCTTTTCCAGATGATCCAAATCTTCCCTCTGTGTCAGTGAGTCCCTCTGCTGAGATAGTGGAGGGCAGTTCAGTGACTCTGACCTGCAGCAGTGATGCTAACCCAGCAGCTAATTATACCTGGTACAAGGAGAATGAAGACTCACCAAAAGCATCAGGACAGAACTTCACCATCACTGACTTCAGAGCTGAACACAGTGGGAATTATTACTGTGAAGCCCAGAGCAGAAGAGGACGTCATAACTCCACCTTACATCTGATTGTTGTGGCAGGTAAGTTTTTGGATTCAGCTGCACACACAGACGTTTACTGCACCAGACCTGATTCACATGTTAATATGTAAAAACCAAAATGTCCTCACTCACATTGCTCGTGCAACAACAAAAAAATCGGTCTGCATTTCCAAAGACTGTTTTTCTGTAGTTGTGTTCAGGGAGGAACCTCCGTCCTTTCAGAAGTGGATGACACTGACTGACTAACAGACAGTATCACCTGGCAAAGTGATTTATCAATTGAATCCTGCTAATGAGGAATATCACATATCTGTCTGTATTTCTAGGGAATTCATCAATAATAATGAATATCATCAGGTTGACTCTGGTGGTCTTGATGCTGATTCCTCTGCTTCTCCTGAATCTGTGGACGAGGTAAAACAATCAAACCAGTTCAGTCATCGCTCTTTTATTCTTCAAACTTCCTTTAGTTTTAGTGTTGTGAATTTCATAATGTTAAAATTTGTATTTGTTGTTGTTGGACTCAATCCAGGAAGAAGAAAACTCTGAGCTTCACCTCTGAACCAAATGAACCTGCAGAGATGATAGAGGTGAGAGAGAGAGGTCCTGTTGACAAAATGTCCCCTTTATCACAGTTAGAATAACTTGGCTCATAAATGCTCTGGAAAGTGTGATATTTATGTTTAAAATACAACTTGCTGAGTAGAAACCACTAAAGCATTTGTATGGAGGTAAATCACTGCCAAAAACATTGAAAATGGACAGACTAAAAGTCACAAACAGGTATTACGACTTGTAAACACATAACACAATCTACAAATAGATTAAAAATCTGCAAACAAAGTCCTAATGATCCGCAAATGTAAAACAAGATCTACAAATAGATACAAAATCCTCAAACAGACTCTTCATGATCCACAAATATAAAACATGATATACAAAAAGATTTAAAATCCGCACACAAACTCTTTATGATTCACAAATAGAAATCAGTAACTTGCACTTGAAAACCAGAATTTGAATGAATGTAAAGTGATTTGTTTGCAGGTGAATTTCATGTTCTGTTTGTAGATTGTGTCACATTTGTTTTCAGAATTTTGGCAGTATTGTTTCGCTTTGGTGACAGAACAATGCCAAAATCATTGAAAATGAAGAGACTATGAGTCAAAATGCATATTACAATTTGCAAACACAAAACAAGATCTTCAAATAGATTTATAATCTGCAAACAAACTCCTCGTGATCTGCAAATGTAAAACACAATCTGTAAATAGATAAAAATTTCACAAACAGACTCTTCATGACATACAAATATAAAATACGATCTACAAAAGATTTAAAATCCGCGACACAAACTCTTTATGATTCACAAATATAAATCAGTGACTTGTACTTGAAAACCGAATTTGAATGAATGCAAAGTGATTTGTCTGTGCATGAGGGTCATTATTTATTTGTAGATTGTGTTGCATTTATTTTCAGAATTTTGGCACAACTGTTTCGCTGTTTTTCCCATTAAAAATTCTACAAATGCCCTCCTCAAGATTTGCAAACAAACACAGTCTAACTTGTATTTTCAAACCACTGTAAAAAGACATTCTTACATATTTTGTGCAAAGCTCAGCATGCAAGTGTTGAATCTGTGTTTGTAGATCACAGTGCATTCACAGATCTTCTGCACGAAGTCTACAGATCATTTTGGCAGTTTCTTTCCGCGAGACTGTGTGACTTCGATCCACGCGTGTAGTCAGCCAATCAGAGGCATTGCTTCTATGTGATGTCACGCCCCTCAATAAGATCTTTTCAAAATAAGAGCTGGCACTTGTCGGATGGTTGGGATCGCTCACTGCCAGCTGCACTTGCCGGTGTCACAGCGCTGGCAGAGCCCGGCAGCGCTGGGGAAGGACGCACGACCCTCGCAAGATGGGTTGTCAGGTAAGCGGTCGCCGACCAAGTAATCATGTGACATTTAATAAAGAATAATGTTATCGCGAGCCCAGTGACCGTTAACGCTATGCTCTACCGCTAAAACTGCCCAGAAACAGGCTCACCAACAGCCTGCCGTTAGCTAACGTTAGTTAGTTTACACCATGTGTACAACAGCACAGACAGCTAGCTAGCTAGCGGTTCTTGCAACTAACACCGACCAAACAAACGCTCGCTGGACGATCGGGCGCCGGGACCCCCGCCGAAATCTCGAACTTATTACCATTACTGGGAACTAAACGACACTGTGTCCCCGTAGCATTCATTTTCGTGGCATGGCAAGGAAAATATGTCATGACAAACCGAACAGAGCATTAACGTTAACTACAACGACCCTCACTGTCACGCTGTCATCAAGTTATTATTTCAGCTGGTTAGTCAGGCGCTACACTGTCTGTATGTGAGTGTATTGTTTTTTCCATGAAAGTGCTTTTGTGAACAACAAATCAGTGTTGGAAATAACGTAGGTAGCAACCGGCGTGCAGCTAACGCTAACGCTAGTCTCTGGTGTGTGTTTATAGCCGAAGCTGCTGCAGCCTTAGCTCCGGTCGGTGCTCTGTGTGTTTTAGTTCAGGATTTCTTCAGTGTCGGGTAGTTCAGGAGGTTTCTACCGGAGTCGAATTAACACAGAGGTCGTGTCCTGTCGAAAACACACGGACCCGGTCATTAAAACACTCAAAAGCACTGCGCGGAAGCAGTTTCATCCTTAAAACATTAGTGTCTCCTCAACTAACATTGGCTGAGCCGCCAGCGCAGCAGGAAATATTTTGAAGTCAGTCGGCGCTTATGTGTAACAGGTAGAACGCAACAGACATTTTACTCTTTATTGGTCAATAGAGTGGGCTGTTGTATCGCAGCTTTGTCTGGTAAACAATCTGCTAGCGCTTCCGAAGGGATGTGCTGATGTCTCTTTTTTTCCCACCCTCTTGTCTGCAGAACTGGACCGGAGGAGCCCAATCCGTATCCAGAGCTGCCAAACTGCTGTGGCTGTGTGTTTCTCTGTGCTGGAGATCTTTTAAGAACTTGATGGCTTTAAATCCAGTTTGATATTAAATTTCTTATGAAATTTAATTGTGCGCCTCTTCATTATACTCACACACAAAGTATCTATTTTAGTTGTCAAGCACATTGTTTTGCATTATATTCCCGCCATATCTGATGTTTACGATAGCCTACATTTAGCTCATGGACTGAATGGTCTTATGCCCATTCTGCAGGTAAGGGCAAAGTTAAGGGAACTTTCTGTGTGGGGTGCTTAAAAGACTCTTAAGCCTCTCTGGGACAATCTAGTCCATATTTGAGGGCCCTAGCTAGTGGTTTTTGATCTGGCCCAGGTCTAAAGTGTAAACAACCTAAATCACCCTTTTTTTTAATCATGTTTTCACAAACAGAAAAAAATGTTTTTACAAATCTGAAAGTGGGTTTCTGGCAGCAATAATAAGGTGTTTGAAAACCTTGTTGAGTAAAAATTGTACCAGTGTTTCTGCTACAGTCCCTCTTTTACTGTGATAGTTGTGTAAAATCATTTTGGATTGTTTTAATGAAAAGTCTTTATAATCATAAACCCAGTGCAAACTTATTGTTCTCCCCTCTAATCAATGTGTTCTGGTAAGCTGTCTCTGTAGAGTGGTGGTAGAAGTATTCACTTTATTTACACTACTTCAGTAAAGGTACTACTACCACACTGTGAAAAAATACTGCACGGCAGGCAAAAGCCCTGCATTCAAAACCTTACTTGAGTAAAAATATTAATAACATTTACTTAAAATATGAACAGTAAGGTAACTATTTGGCTCGGAGATGCAGTGGAGTAGTATAAAGTTGCCAAATATAATGAGTTGTAGGCCTATAGTACTTTTGACTAAATGTGCTTGGTTCCATTCCACTCTGCAGTCCACCTATAATGGTGGCTGAACTGAGTTAAGGTTAGTAGGATGTGAGTGTGTAGGCCTATACTGTATGGGAGATTGATTGAGGCTTTCTGTAGGAAAATGTGCTTTTGCCACTGTAGGCTACTGTTTACAGGGTCGTGGCACAGCTGGAACTAATCCAGGCGGAGTACACAGACAAACAACCGGTCACACTCCACCCCTAAGGACAATTCAGAGTCCTCAAATAACCTAGCCTACATGTAAGTGGATGGTGAGAGCAAGTCAGAGCACCCAGAGAGAACCCTCCTGAACTACCCGACACTGAAGAAATCCTGAACTAAAACACACAGAGCAACCGACCGAGCTACGGCTGCAGCAGCTCGGCTATAAACACACACCAGAGACTAACGCTAACGCTAGCTGCACGCCGGTTGCTACCTACGTTATTTCCAACACTGATTTGTTGTTCACAAAAGCACTTTCATGGAAAAAATAATACACTCACATACAGACAGTGTAGCTCTGACTAACCAGCTGAAATAATAACTTGATGACAGCGTGACAGTGAGGGGTCGCTGTAGTTAACGCTAATGCTCTGTTCGGTTTGTCATGACATATTTTCCTTGCCATGCCACCGAAAATGAATGCTACGGGGACACAGTGTCGCTTTAGTTCCCAGTAATGGTAATAAGTTCGAGATTTCGGCGGGGTCCCGCTGCAGACACCGGCAAGTGCAGCTGGCAGTGAGCCGATCCCAGCCATCTGACAAGTGCCAGCTCTTATTTTGAAAAGATCTTATTGAGGGGACGTGACATCACATAGAAGCAATGCCTCTGATTGGCTGACTACACGCGTGGATCGAAGTCACACAGTCTGCGGAAAGAAACTGCCAAAATTATCTGTAGACGCGTGCAGAGAGATCTGTGAATGCACTGTGATCTACAAACACAGATTCAACACTTGCATGCTGAGCTTTGCAGAAAATATGTAAGAATGTCTTTTACAGTGGTTTGAAAATACAAGTTAGACTGTGTTTGTTTGCAAATCTTGAGGAGGGCATTTGTAGAATTTTTAATGGGAAAAACAGCTGAAACAGTTGTGCCAAAATTCTGAAAATAAATGCAACACAATCTACAAATAAATAATGACCCTCATGCACAGACAAATCACTTTGCATTCATTCAAATTCGGTTTTCAAGTACAAGTCACTGATTTATATTTGTGAATCATAAAGAGTTTGTGTGCGGATTTTAAATCTTTTGTAGATCGTATTTTATATTTGTATGTCATGAAGAGTCTGTTTGTGAAATTTTTATCTATTTACAGATTGTGTTTTACATTTGCAGATCACTGAGGAGTTTGTTTGCAGATTATAAATCTATTTGAAGATCTTGTTTTGTGTTTGCAAATTGTAATATGCATTTTGACTCATAGTCTCTTCATTTTCAATGATTTTGGCATTGTTCTGTCACCAAAGCCGAAACAATACTGCCAAAATTCTGAAAACAAATGTGACACAATCTACAAACAGAACATGAAATTCACCTGCAAACAAATCACTTTACATTCATTCAAATTCTGGTTTTCAAGTGCAAGTTACTGATTTCTATTTGTGAATCATAAAGAGTTTGTGTGCGGATTTTAAATCTTTTTGTATATCATGTTTTATATTTGTGGATCATGAAGAGTCTGTTTGAGGATTTTGTATCTATTTGTAGATCTTGTTTTACATTTGCGGATCATTAGGACTTTGTTTGCAGATTTTTAATCTATTTGTAGATTGTGTTATGTGTTTACAAGTCGTAATACCTGTTTGTGACTTTTAGTCTGTCCATTTTCAATGTTTTTGGCAGTGATTTACCTCCATACATTTGGTCATAACACAATTTCAGCAAATAATTTACTTGTAAACATGATTGAATACATTTCAGATAGAATCTAATCTAATTCTATGCGGGTTTCATGAAAGAGGTCCATTGAGTCTCATTTTGTCGTCTCTCCCATCAGTTAGACTCTGGTCCTACGTATGAGAGCGTCTCAGACTTGAAGGCCGTCGCTGCAGAACAGACAGAAGACACAGAGGAGCAGGAAGAGATGATGTGAAGTTTTCAGACATGAGTTAATGTGCTTATTGTACAAGTGAAGGACTTGTGGGAAACTCTGTAGCTGGAAGTATTTGTGTGAAAAAAGGTTTGCATTTCAACTTTTAGTTTTATTTTTCAGAATATTGTTTTTATTTACCAGCTATCAAGACAAATGAAATTCAGATGTGTTCTTTTGCTTGTGATTTATTCCTCACATTCTCAGTTCTTGTCACTGTGAGGATAAAATGAAGAAAACACTACCATACATTTGAGCTGTAAATGTCAATTTAAATTGTTTGGGGTAATTCATGGAAGCTGAGCAGGTCGAGGCTCACTTAATTTAAAGCTTTTCAGAACAAAAGCCCATCAATAAGAGCTTCTATGAGCCTTCATTCAGCAAAGCCAAGTTGTATTGAAGAGTTTGGGGTATTGCAATATATCAAATTTGTTGGTCCTCAGTGTGAGCTATTGACACTTCCTAAACTTAATACAGACCTCTGGTGTTTAATAAATTTAATATCCAGGGTACAGAAGTTTGGGTGATGGTTACAAAGAACCAATATTTTCAACAATAATAATAATAATCACAGAGGTCACACAACAGTAAGTTGTTATTAGGGGTGGGCATAGATTAATTTTTTAAATCTAGATTAATCTAGATTAATTTCAAAATTAATCTAGATTAATCTAGATTAAAATGGCTCATTTGAATTCTGCCGAAAGCATTTAAAATATGTGTGCGAACGGGTTTCAAGCCAGGTTTCAAGCCAGGTGGCGCATTAGACCAGGGGCTCATCTCCTGTTTCCAAAATGCATCACAAACTGCTTGAGAAAGCTGTTCTACTATGATAATTGGTGATGAAAATAAATCATGTTCAATAAGATGTACTTGTGTGTAGCTTGTGATGTGCTTTGCGTTTAGGTGGTAGGCTACTTGAGACTGGAAGAACTCCTACAGTAAACTAATTCTGCATTGCACAAGGTGCAAACCAGGTGTTGTGCCGAGTTTTGCCTGCCTGCCGAGAATTGCATGCACCTCCAAATAATGCTTTTAAATGCTGTAAAATTCTTTGTGGACTTCATCAATGGTGATAAATTGATTTGAAGTATATATTTTATGAACGTTTAGAGTCTTTAATATTTTAATACACTAGGCTAGAAGGACCATTCCTTGACATTCAGTACATGGTGATAAAGCTGTTTGATCAATGAGCACAGACCTAAAGAGGTGGATGCATAATTCGGCAGATCAGATTTTGTAGGCTCCCTGCCGAGATTTGCATCCACCTCTTTTCTCAGCATAGATGACCGTTAGCACCCGCGAGGTGCATGCGATTCTCGGCAGGCAGGCAGAATTCGGCACAACACCGGCGGCTTCAGAAATGTTCGTACACAAAGTGCTGTCCAACAGCTGTCTGTGGACGTGTTGCTACAGTTAGTGTGAGTAAATACCGCACAATGCGTTTTTTAATCAGCCGGCGTATCAATAACTAACCTGGCTAGTTGTAAACAAACAGCTGGCCGAGCGAGGTTGTAACCGGAACGCCGTCAACTCGGGTGTGACGTCATTCCCAGCTCCGACCTCCGAGGTAACGCAGCAACAGCTGCATCCATGTTAGCATGTCACGTTTGATGTGGTAATTTGACAGTAGGCAAACACACAGGTTCGAAAACTTGTTCTCGCCCCCTACAGTGCAATTCTGTATACATCTGCGCTAAGGTATCAAGGTGAAAGTCATCATAGCTTGCGTAGTATAGACCCAGCTCCCAACCCAACTTTGAGAATAGATTAACTCTTATCGCCCGATAAGAGTTTCACGTTAACGCAGCCGTTAACGCCGATAACGGCCCACCACTAGTTGTTATATACCAATCAGAGAGCACTTATATAAATTCTTAGGTAGTATGGGTTTATTGTCTGGTCATACATATAGGTCATCTTTCAGTTGTGCGCATTTCTTTAAGGGCTGATTGATCTATAGCTTTGTAGCTGCTGCTTTGGCTATTTTGTTCACAAAGGCATTTCCTAGAGACACTTCATCTGTCCCTGATGTGTGTGCTGCACATTTACATATGGCTATAGCCTTGGGGAGCTGTACAGCATCAAGCAGTTCACTGAGGAGTTTGGCATTTGATCAATTTACATGCCTCAGTAAGTGCTACTAACTCAGCTGTTAGTGGGTGATAGCTGTTCCGCTTTTAATACTGTGGCTTTTGCAAGAGGATCCAACTGCATGATTTGACAGGAAACGCTTTAAAAATATATAAAGTTTAATCACGTAGACATAGGGGGAGGGTTTTTGTCGTTGGTTTATTTTTAATTATTTAGTCAACATTATAAAGGGAAACTAGCAGGCTAATTCCTCAAATATAGCGTATTGATTTGAGCCTATTCTAGCCTACTAGCACTTAAAGTGCCAGTGTAGCAGCAAAGCTGACTCGCTTCAATCATTCAAAGTAACAGTACCATTTTTTTTACAGGCACTATTTATTCTGTCAAAATAGGACGTTAACTTCGTCCATACAGCCACATCCATTCACAGAAAAACATCGTCGTTGATTAAGAGTGTAACTTAAGTCTTCCAGTCTTCTTAAAAACAGACATACACACACGCACTTCTCATTAATAATTTCCCTTTGAAGAATAGCCTAATATACTGTGCTGAATTTAACAGGAAAAACAGACAACTGTGGGAACTGAACTACTATTTGAGCTTCATGGGGGTATGTAGTATAACGGACGTTACCGGCGGGATTAATAAATAAATAAATAAATAAATAAATAACAGAAGCCTGGACAGAGGCTTCTTTGCTCATTACGTGGTCAACACTTTCTCTCACACATAGCAGCACACCACTTGCCCCAGCTGTGTGTGATACTGCAAGAAAGTTTAAGTTTCAAAAGCCTGAAATTAACCAACAGACTCCTGCTCAGTGAGAGAGGCAAATCCGCCCTTTATTGTATCATATTAATTATTATTAATCATGTCGTAATGACATTCATGCGGTGCGCAGCATAGTCGTTTGAAAAAAAGTGTTTCTTTGAGTGGCGGTTGGTAAATGAAGTACTGAACCCCACCGATGCAGGACTGTACTGCTTCAATAAGAGCTCAGACCTCCTTATGGACCGTAACTACATCCCTGCTGGACTATGTGGATTATCAAACTGTAAAATGGAACACACATGCAATACAACATGTAGTCTATACCCTGTATCGATTATTTTGTAAATATCCACTTGAATGAATGGAGACATAATAGCTGTAATAATACTTTTACTTTATTCACTGTAGAAACACAGTTAGAAAAGGAGCTGGCAGCACTGACTGATTTACATTATTCAAAACATTTTTAAAAAGTCTGAATGCATGGGTCTTGGCATGTTCCATCAAAATATCTACCATTACCACTATCAATATTTGTACATCTAAATCACGCAAATTATGATATGCCAACAGTAGCTGTGGTGAGGAGTAGTATCTTTATGTGGATAACTGTTTAAATAGGCTAAGCGTGTGTTAAATCTCTCACTGCTCCAAAACAGCTGATTCAAACCATCAACTCGTTATGAATCCTGAAGCTGCTTCAATCAGCTGTGTTGAACCAGGGAGAAATTAAATCCTGCAGGACAGGGGGGTAACTTTCTTCAGGAAAGGGTTGGGAAACACTCAGTTAAACTAAGATTAATTCACACAGCCAGCAGAGTCTTTGCACGCTGTTTAAGTGTGAAAAAGCTGCACCAAACGATGTAAACGATATAGATCTTTATTTTATCTTCTTTTGGACAAATAACTAACCTGAGCGTCGTCAACATATTAAGACAAATGCAGACCTATGCCCTTGCAAAATGCTTTACAAAAAATGAACACACAGCAGCTTCATACAGTCTATGAGTAGCTTACGTATCCAAAGAGCTAACGTTAGCCACCGTAGGCGTAGCCTAACGTTACCTATGTAGAACGACAAATACTTACACACGTGTAACGTTCTCTAATTTGTGTGATTTAGATGTACAATATTGACGGCGAACATATGCATTCAGACTTTACTCAATGTTTTGGATAATGCTAACAGTCACCTACCGTTGTCGCGATGTGTAGAGTAGCGAAACAACCGATAATGCATCACATTAAGTCCTGTGGTGACATAAAAAAGTGACCGGCCTGACAGAGGAGGAGGCCTGACAGTGGAGGTCTGCACATAGACCCCTCTCAGCTTTTGTGACCACAGCATATCCTGTTAATATTTTTTCTTGCTCATTCTTTCTAGACGAACCATCTACAAAAACAACTTCCCCTTCTCGAAGGGGTTGATCTTTAATGTCAGACCTACTCTTAGCTGTTTCCTCAGCTAGTTTCTGACAATCATGCTTCTCTTCGTCATCTGCTGTCGGTAGAAGTGTCGCTGGGTTTAACGTAGTACATCTTTCTATAGTTACATGCTACACTGTCTAGTTTGGAGGAGAAGTATGCAATAGGTCTCATTTTATCTCCATGTTGTTGAGTTAGTACTGACGTCATAGAGTAACCCTTACAATCTACCATCTGGATAAAGGGTTTACTATAATCAGGTAGTGCAAGTGCTGTACTAGAGACCAAAACTTGTTTTATTTTACAGAAAGCTTCTTCAGCTTCCTCTGTCCATTTTAATGGTGAATTCATTTTAAGATCTTCTTCATACATCAACTTCCTTAAAGGTGACGTTATTTCTGCATAATTTGGCACCCAAGTCCTACAGTAGTTAGTTAAACCCAGAAAAGACATCATTTGTTTCTTTGTCTGTGGTTTGGGTGCTTGAAGAACAGCTACTTTCCTGTCTTCAAGGAGAGTTCTTCCCCCTGCACTTAAATTATGGCCTAGATATTTCACTTCCCTTTTACACTGCTGAAGTTTATTTTTGCTCACTTTGTGTCCTTCCTTTGCCAAATGCTGCAGTAGTGCTATTGTATCTGTCTTACAAGTGTCTTTATCTGGGGATGCTAACAAAACGTCAAAGTAAAATTTGGCTATCACCAGGAGGTTGGAATTTAGCCATGCTAGCACATAACTTGTGAATAGATGGTTGGACTTTCGCAGAAGATTGGAGTATTACAAGGGGAGTCTTCACATTTCATTATTACATTATCCTGCTTTAAGCAAATCTTCTATTACTGGTTTTATCCCTTCTTGTGCATCTTGTTTTAATGGATACTGTCTTATGCGGGGCCTATAGTGTGATTTTGGTCTAATTTTTACGGGTACTGCTCCTTTTACTAGGCCTACATCACTAGGTCCCTTAGACCACACTTCTTCTGGAATGTTTTGTAACAAATCCTGGTGTTAACACCATTAATTCTCATTTATTTGTGAGTTGGAGGTGTATTCCCTCCTGCACTTGGGCTGACCAAAACAAGGCCTTTTTTGTCAGTCCAGTACTAGCACTTGCCCACGTGTTCACGGACGTTGCTACCCTGTCGGTGGCATTCTCTCCCTGTTGCAGCATTTTACCCAAGTCTTTCCACTGCAGGTTTTAACTTTTATAAAGAGAGATGTGTGGTGGAACTCTCGTTCTGTACAACTGCATGACTTTATCATTCAGAGTCACTCCTGCAACTGATGTGCTATCTGCATCAGAATAAATATAGTTGATGGTTATTTTAGTAGGGGTAACTTGTGTCAGCCTTTTCTCATAGTCTCTATCTGGGCCTGCTGTGTTTTTGTACCACATTGTGACATGCAAATCGTCAACTGACATTTTACTTTGTAATTTAGATATTGCATTTCTTCCTTCATTTAACAGGGCTGTGGCAGTATTGTGTGGTGGCTTGTCTGGTGTGTCGAGGGAATAGCAGTATTTTGGTTCTCCTATCCCTTGAAGGACACATATGTCCCCTTGCAGCAATTTAGCTTTTCTTTTTACCACAATCTGTCCCTCAGCTGATGGTATTAATGCCAATCCCTTGGAACTTGGTCTATTCTAGCCTGTGCCCCTGCTTCTTCTGCCTCATCTCCTTCTTCCTCTCTCTGCAGTCTACGCCTAAGCACAGGGCCTGTCTCTTCATCCTCTTTTCTGTGAAACAGCACTTGCTCGTCTCCCTTTCCCTTCTTTTCTGCATTCTCTCTTCCTTCTTTTTTACCTCGCCTACTTGCTTCTAAGAATCAATTCTATTCCAACCTGCTCAATAATAACATAATATAATGTAATATATAACAATAATAATAATAACCAGTTTTTATTATTTTGTGTATTATTTATTACTGCATCCTGTAATTCAACTAATTTTTAGGTGTTGAGGCGTCCCTCAAACCCATAGTCATTTATCCATTTATTAAGATGTTCTATGTGTTTTGGATCTAATTTTTCAATATACTTCCAGTCTTTGCACGTTAAATCTTCCTTAGTTAAAGGTTTACTTTCCCTTATTCCCATTTTGAAAAATTTAGTCCAACGTTTCAACACCTAGGGTGTTCTACCATTGTTTTTTTTACCTAGTGGGACAGTGATAAAATACCTGTCGTGGTAATTCTCACTTTAACTCTCATGAGTGGAGAATTCTTGCCTTTGCATCCACGTCAGTCTTCCTGTTTACAACCCCACTGCTTTATATGGAGGAAGGTTCCAAGTGGAACTCCCTTCCCGTTCTCTCACTCAGTCACTCTTTTACTCGGAATTTGTCGGACCCTCTCTTTGGCATCCAGTTGGACTCCGGCATCGGAATTTGTCTGGTATCCGGTAGGACTCCGCCGTCGTCCTATTTATAGGCCACTTCCCTAGTGCCTTTCAGGACTCCGCCGTCCTGACTTCACCTGTCAGTGCCTAGGATTCACAGGGTTTTCCTATGCGCTTCGACCCTCAGTCACACTTGCGCTTTTAACCCAAAAGCCAACTCACCACTGTTGTCTCTCTCTCCTTTGGATTACCGTCAACCGTCAGATCCCACTCGGCGGGTTGAAACTCGGTCCTGGAAAAGGATCTTTTGCTGTGGCCACAGTCTTTCCCGGTTTCCACCTCGCCCACAGGAAACCTCAGGTATCTTGGTATCCAGCTCGAAGGACCAAGTAAATGTCAGGTTTAGTCACCTAAAATATCAAACAAGGAAGGAAAGACAAGAGAGTTAATAGCTTTTCTTTTTACTCGCGAGGAGAACGGACAGAGATGTAGGCTACTCACTCCAACCGCTCCGAGGCATGTCTTCCGTTTCCTCTCTTTTTATTATGTTCAGGGACTTCCCTAGTTACATACACATTGCTGCTATATGGGGGAAAGGGTGTACAGCAGCAATAATTAACATATGTTGCTATACAGAATGTTCCAGGAACTATGTGAATTACAGTCGCTCCTCAGCGGCTGGGCTTGGTTCCTGTTTCTTCCGAGGTCTGTTGTGTGACCTCTGTCTGACACCCATCCACTGCAGGGTTCCTGTGAACACTTCTCTGTAACAAACTCAAAGACTCATATTAGCAAAATGCTTAATACTGCCATATATGTTTTTCCATGTAATGAGTATGAGAGTATGAGATAACTTATATGCATGAAGATTCCAACAGAGTCCTAACATAGACTGTACCAGTTTTCAGTGAGATTGTCTCATTTTGCTATAAACAACACTATGTACCCTCACTATGATGTGAAAGTCCCCTCCCTCTCCCTGCATTTCCTGTCCGTGTGTCTACTGACACTAATAATTAAAGGCAAACTGCCCCAAAGTAAACTTAAATTTGACCTAACAATCAGAGATGGATACTCAAATGTTTCAGTGTCCTGATCGTAGACTGTATCTGTGATGTCTCACTGTTGTGGCACATTCAGACTTCATCACTCTGAATTCTCCCTCCACTGTCTGCTTTAAAGAGTCACTTCACCCAGATTACAAGCAGACATGTTTTCTGTCTTAACTCCAGCAGCATCTCGTCAGATGTGCTCTGTGTTACAGTATAGACCTACATTTTGCAACTCTCTCACTCATTCTAACTCTGTAACTGTAAAAAAAAAAGTTGATTTACATTCTGATTTCTGTATAATTCATTGTTTCTGATCTACTTTTCTTACATGTTTCTCAATACTGAATAAACACAGTGCTCAGCACGTGACTTTTTGCATCCCATACTTCTGCAGCCCATCTAAACTCTACTGGTATAAAGGTTATTTCACTGTCTAAAGATGCACTAGACGTGTCAAGTGGTGCATGAAACCAACTTTCACACCTGTCTGTTGCATTTTCAGTGTGAAGCAGCGAAAGGGGTTTAATACCAACAGGCCATAACACTATGTTCTTATTCTCTCTTATTAAGTTCATAGGCTAGTTTGCAAATTGTGACTTCTTTATTTTGATGTTGGTGTTAACTAGCATTTGGTTCATCATGAATATTAATAATCTAAAGAGGAAGGAAATTTAGTTGTTTGACAGCCTCATATCCGTGTTCTGCTTACTGACCACAGAGGAAAGGCATCTTTATAGACAGCGTCCCTCTTCATTGTAAGTAGAATCTTTTATTGATGTGAATGATAACTGCTTTTGTAAATTATTTTATCTGCTGACATGTTTTATTGTCTCTGAAGCCACACAGAGAGATGAGAGGAGTAGCAATGAGTTTGACTGCAGCAGCAGGTGGATTTGTCATCTTCCTTCTGTCTGTGTCAGGTACTGAATATCTAAACTTATATTCATTGCATTAAAAGCGAATCTGGGAAAATGTAAGTCCTATAAAAGTAGGCTGCAGGTCAGATGGAAATAAGTGGATTAGACGTCAGTGTATTATGCATCTGCAGTTGTTCACATTGTATGATGAAAACAGCCAGTTTAGGAGGTATTTCCTAATTTAATTGTCTTACTTGCACTATATGCAAATGTATATTGAACAGTGTGTGTTCATTTTTCCCGAGCCAATACTGCCTAAACCATGTTAGCACTATGCTGTGTTATTATTGTATCGAATGAAGACATGCAATGCAATTTAGCAAGGAAGTGTAAACCAGAAACAGACAGATCGCCTTCAAAATAATGTCATGGTTGTGTCATGTCATTTTAAGGATAGCTAAACTTAATAAATAAATAAACATAGTCTTGGTTAAATATTTAACATATTTTTTGTATATCTGCCACTTAACCATACATTATTTTTTATTAATATGTCAACTGACACTTGAATTATTATAGAGTGCTGTGATTCAAACCTATAGGCTACATGGCCTAATGATGTATTGCAACTTGTGATGAGTCTGACTGGTAAAAAGAGTTGATTTACCTCCAGCTTAGATTTCATTGCTGTTGGTCTGTTTACTGCAGTTAAGTGAGCCGAAATGAATGAAGTCGCACCTAAATATGGAGTGCATAATATTCAAGCCTTTCTGGTAAACCGTCCAGTTGCAGAAGATGGTGGACGATTAGTTCCTATTTGAAGCTACTTTTATCAGGGTTAATGTTTTTAGAGATAGGCCTCCTAGTTTCACACAGTGAAGTCATACTGACACAACTTCTCTCATATCTTCATCTGCAAACCCTGCTAGTTCCTCATGTTTCTGTGGTCTGTGTTGACAGCAGGGTCCAAAAATAAGTTTCTTTACTGCCTGCTGTGAAAAGCAAGTTTTTGTTTGTTTGTTTTTTGTCTAACACACAGAAATTGTATCTGTCAATTTAGAAATGCACCAAGATAGCCTAAATGAACATTCAGCTCATGTATGCAGATTGTGATGTAAATAATGTTATTAAAATTTTAAACACAAAAAACATTGTGCATGTCTTTTAGTACATGACATGAATTTTACCTCATCTAACAATCACTAACAGCCAGATATTTCAAAGGTGACTAGTCTACTGGTACCAGATGAGTGGAGACTCAGTTAAACCACCAATGAATGAGTCATTATCTCGGTTCAAATCTCCGCCAAAGTCCATATCACAATAAAAACCACTTCTTCTGTCCAACGAAAATAAAAACCAAGTGATGCCTCTTGCTTCTAATAGACGAGCTTAAGGATTCTCGTAGTCCGTCTGTGTCTTTCTGTTGAGCGTTTCTGTCAAAGTGGCGGTTGGTCTGATGGTTTTACTGCCTCTGACAACAATTAACCCTCATTCAGCGGGGGCTAATGTCAGAGACCTCGATAGCAGTTTTCTGTTTTTATCTTAGCTGCTAGAAACTCTCCCACACCTCAGTGCGCTGCATTTATTTTTAGCTTTCACACTTTTCTCTGCAGCAACCTGGCCGCAGAGTGAACAGAGAGAAGTGACAAAAGCTCAGACCAGTGTGCAAACTATATCACGGCTTTCGGGGGAGCTCACTTTTTCCCCCACTCTCACGGGGGATTCTTACTGAATCATTAATAGTTGCAAGCATGTAGGCCTGGCTGTGAAAGTATCAGGAATTTTTGTCTTATTTTTATAATAATGCAATTTTGCTACAATTACACTTCACACAACAGCTGTTTGCAACCTGTCCTTCCTTTTCTCCATGAGAGGGAACATTGTGAAAAGTTGCGTGGCCCTGCAGAGAGAGTCCATCTGCAGTAATGCGTAATATTCATCCATCCAGGCAAACGATCACGAGCCGTTCACACCGCGTCAGCCGTACTAGCGACACAAACTGGAGATGGAGTGGAGCGGACAGGGCCAGGAAATTGTGGAGCGACCGGCCCGCTGCTGACGGTCGGTGATCGTTCTCGAGCTGAATGAAGTCTGACGCTCCTGAATTTACGCATGAATCCGTGATGATAGAGAAATATAGAAATTAATGACAATAAATCATGTTGTCAACTTCTTAAAGACCCCGCAAAATATCACAAATCATGCTTTTAGGTTAGCCGATGTCCACTTTAGGAGACCTAGGCTCCTCCGTAGTTCCCACCCTGGCACAGACTCTCTAAAATGTGGTCAGTAAACTACATTAAAGGTCCAGGTCTTATTTCAATGCACCTTCAGATTGAATGATGTCCTGCCTCAGTATAGAGATTAACTGTAGAGAGCATGTGTACATCTTCCTTTGCACTGACGGTGTTTAACTGAGCAAGACTTTGTGTTTGGTCTCTGTACCTGTGTTCACACTGGTTTTATTCAGAAATAGCATCAAAAAGGTCATAAAGGATTAAATGGGTCATTACACAAAAATGAAATGTGTTTCCCTCTGGAATAAAAAGCTCTGTAAATCTTAATAAACCATAAAACAAATAAAATATTTTATAATTTAATTTCCATAATGTCTCATAAGAGTAAATTAATTTCAGTTTCTTTTGTTTTTAAAGGATTGTGACATTTTTGTGCAAAGCATCTTGCAGAAATGTAGAAAATGGCCTGTCCCTCAGTATCATTTTTCACTTCTAATAGCTATTGAGGCCAAAAACTCAAATTATCATACAAAAACTTAAATCTATATAAAGCCTCAAATGTTGTATCATTACTCATGAATAGGTTTTATTCTTAATGAGTGTAAAATACTACAACAAACAATAATTTAGTCTCATCCCCATGCTGTTGTCAACCCTGTTACTTTTAATGAAAACACCCCTTCAAAGCTAATGGACTGTTGTTAACTGTGGTTAACATAATTTCCAGGAAGTTACATCATTTGTCTTTTTATGAAGTTTAGGGTAAAAGTAATTTTCACCACCTTGAATGGAATTTTTTTTTTTTTTTGAGTTACCAAATGTCTCACGGTGGGGGACGAGCTCATTGTGTCAATCCTGTTACCAAAAAACATGTTACAAAGTTATTTGTTAGAAATTTTAAATGTGAATATATAACAACATTTAAGCCTCTCATGAATGCACACCATGTGTTGTCATGACATTTACCACAAGGCTAGTAGTGGCTGGGACTAAAGTTTTACGTCAACTCCGGTTACAATTTAAAGGTAACAGGGTTGACGAAGGTATATGCTTTTGTGTGTTGTCCTGGAATTTACCATATCAGTGAGACTAACATGTAATTTTCATTGCATGCGTTAATTGAGGGAAACTGGACTTGGTTGAAGATGTTTCACCTCTCATCCAAGGGGCTTCTTCAGTTGTATTACTGGTGGGGAGTCCCAGGTATTTTACCTCTGTGGGGTCATTATCAAAGTCATTGATACCAATTGGTGTTTGGTGCTGCTGGCTATTGTAACAACGGTATTTAGCCTCCATGGAGTTTAACTGAGACCGAGTGTAAACAACAGAGATGAAGGACAACATCATACGTAGGGGATAACTTTGGTAGACATCCTCCTTTCTTCAGAGATGGATTATCTACTTTTAGTAAATCACCTCCTTCACTCCTCTTTCAAACTATCTGCCCTCTCTATCCAAAATATCTACGTTGTTGTCTTCAAAAGAATGTTCCTTATTCTCCAGGTCTGGGTAAACTGCAGAGTCTTAAACTGAGGAGTTACCCTTCCTGTGTTGAGCCATGCGTTTGATTAATGGTTGTTTGGTTTCCCCGATATACAAATCTGTGCATTTCTCGCTGCATTGGACAGAAAACATGCTTTTCTTGTCTTTGGGGGTGGGGTGTTTCAGGTGGACTTTTTTGTGCTCCTTCTTTAGGGCCTGGGCTCTTATTGGTACATTATCAAATTGAGGCTGCAGAGTTTTGACATCTCCTTGCTTATCTGTTTAGATTTTTTTTGAATGAATGCACCCAAGCAGAAACACCCAGCAGTAAACTCTCACAATGTTAAAATATGATAAACACCTTAGAAACTTACTATGACAATGAACGCAGGTAATTCAGGATTTTGACGCCAGGTTACGTTTCCATCAGATCATATTGGTAGTTTGGTCCACTTTCTCTAATTAACTGATTGTTAAATTAAGTTATTAATATTGATTGTTTCTGATGTGCTCTGTGTTACAGTGGTACAGAGTCAGAATGGCTGGGGAGTGACTTACACTTCTACTCAGATCTGTGCCTTAAAAGGATCAACTGTGGACATAAGCTGCACCTACAGATACCCATCCACAATAAATTACCATTATATTACAGTTTGGGAAACATTCTGGTTTAAAGGTAATGAAATTGTGGCTCTGAAATCAAAGTCAGAGTATTCAGATCGTGTGGAGTATAGCTGTAATATGAACTTCTGCACTCTGAGAATCACAGACCTGAGAGAGAGCGACTCAGCTGAGTACAAGTTCAGGTTCAGAACAAACCAACCAGATGGGACATATTATGGTTCACCTGGAGTCACTCTGTCTGTCACAGGTAACATTTGTGTCTGAATATTTTTAAATTTAGTTTCAAGTGTTCAACATCTTATAAAGGTTACACAGATGTGTGTGTGTGTGTGTGTTAAAAGTTCAGTCAGTAAAATTAAGATTTCTGTTGATTATTCACATATTCAGATCTCCAGGTGCAGGTGAGCAGATTTCAGGTCTACAAGTCTTATAACTGGGCAGAGCTGAAGTGTCACAGCAGATGTCGTTTATCTGGTCATCAATACTACGTCTGGCACATGAATGGACAGAAAATTGGGGGGACAGACATCTAATTTTTATCCTGCTTACTTTTATCCTGCAGACAGAGTTTCCTGTGCTGTACGAGGATATGAGAAGTTCCCCTCTCCTTCAGTGTGTGAGTTTACATCCAGTCTTCCACTGACATGACACCATCTGGTGGAGCCTTTAACCTTTTTGTACTGCACATTAACTGCATGTAACTCAGTAGTATTTGGTGATTCATTGTAGAATTGGATGAAAACCAAATCATTTCCCCATGAGATTGTAGACATGTTGCATAATTAGCTTTTATTCACTGTCTTTACTGCATAATTAAATGGTAAAATGATATCTATCTATATCTATGTCTATATCTAGGGAGATAGATAAAGATAGATATCTTATCTTTAGACTTTTTAAATTGTCTGGATCAGATAAAACTTAGCTTCATCAGAAATTCCCAGATTATCTGTTCTTGTATCTTTAATGTATCAAAGTGTTCAATTTGTATCCATGGTAACAGAAATCCAAGTTGTTTCTGATACATGTTTTCTCCTCCAGATGCTCCAGAGCTTCCCTCTGTGTCAGTGAGTCCCTCTGCTGAGATAGAGGAGGGCAGTTCAGTGACTCTGACCTGCAGCAGTGAGGCTAACCCAGCAGCTACTTATACCTGGTACAAGGAGAATGGAAATCTAAACCACCTTCATCCTCACAATAGAAAAACACAGCTTGTCTTCGGCTCCATCCAGTCCTCTGACTCTGGATGGTATTACTGTGAAGCTGTGAATCATCTGGGTAGGAAGAAATCTGAATCAGTCCAAATTAATGTGAAATGTGAGTAAAACATGGCTAATTTTAAACACTTAATTTAACTAATTGCAACTTTTTAAAGCTTAATTATCCAGTGAAATGTTCTGCTGATCGTGCACTTTCTTCAGCTCTGCCTGTTTCACATTCACAGTAGCTACAACAGACGATTAAAGGCGCTTTTATTTGTTGTGAATGCTGAGTTAATGTTAGAGAGTAGAGAGGCAGCACTTTTCCCATTGATACCTTGAGTAATTTTATTTTTTTTTCAATATTCAAGATTCCCCAGGGAAATTTTGTAAGTGAATGGAGAGACGGATTAAGTCCTCTTCATCCCCATTCAACTCTGTAAGGGTACTTTCATCTACAGAATTCATATAAACTCTACATTGGTGTCAAGAAGCCAGGCCCGGATTGGGACCAAAATTCGGCCCTGGCATTGTGGTTTTCACCGGTGTTGAGAATTATCGTTGTGAGCCAGGTTCAGGTGTGAAGAAGTTTCGGAGACTGATGAAGACTTAACATAGCATAGTTTATTGAGCCCGGCCGAGGAGATACAGTGCCAGCATACAACATGTGAACACGTCAAATGCCAACACCAAATCTGAAGGATAACATCTTGTGGTCCCTTTTATGTTTTTCTCTTCCCCCTAGATCCTGTAGGTTTCTCTATTAGGTCATCTTCACCTAGAACACCTAATCTTTCTGATGTTTAGATGCCAATGCTTCGTCATATTGGAATCTCTTACTATCCATGAGTTGTACTCTAATCTGTGGAGCCAGTTAGTTCTTGTAAACATTCTTGTATGGCTCAACCTTGTTAGATTCCCAGATAACACTCATATCTGCTAGCCTGACGCCTGAGCTACTGTCTCTAGCTAATCAGTCTATTGTTGTCTTCTTGACAAAGACAAGTACATATGAGAAACACCTAAAGCTATAATGTCAAATACTTATGGAGTCAGCTATATTACTCTAAGCTAGACCTGTCTTACCTTTCCCTGTTATCAATTAAGACACCTAAGAAATATTCCCATCAACCGGTCCAAAGAAATGATGACATTAAAAAAAGACGTCCCCTGAATCTGAACATTTTCCCCACTGAGACACCATACAAGGCAGCAATGACTCTCACACTGGGTGAAATCTGTGTACAGTTCTCTGTTTTGAGCAAAATGTCGGGAAATGAGACGTCCAATAGCTTCTATGAACGTGTTTACGGTTGTCTTGGAAAGGAGAGTGACCAGTGATCCCCTGCCTGTTGCTCCAGAATTGAGCAGCCTGTTACTGTTTTCAATACACGAACTGACATGTGTTTGGAGGCATATATCAAATCTGTTCAACAAGAGAACAAGTTCTAAAAACGTGCCATGGTCAGCAGCATCATTTTCCAAAGGCCATGCAGCCTTGTAAATTGAGCACAAGGAGAAAGTTTAGTAATTTTAACCATAAAAGCACACAGTTCAAACCATCAACGAAATATAAAGTATATTGATTTCTTAGTTTGTGTTACCTAGGAATATAATATCAATAAGTATATAGATCGATCTCTGTGTATTGATCATCAGTCAGGGCCATCACTCCAGTATTTTCAACAATTGTGTGTGACATAACTGACGTCTCTCTTTACCCTTAAACATGTTTGTGTCATAATGTGAGAACTTTTGGACTCTAATTCAGACTCGAAACAGCTCAAAGGGATATCAAAGGATTTTATTGAGATGTGCAACAGAAGGCTGGGTGATATGTTTCAATATAAGGCTGGCCCTCCTTCACATACGAGATAATATGTTGAACTATCAACTAAAGTTGGACTCTTACGCCGAAGATGTTTGTATCGGATCTGCAGACATCAGGGTTAGGCAGGTGCACGCCAACCACAAACCCCAGCGGAATTCCAGGAGACGGGGCAAAAAAGCTGGCGCTCTGGTCCGGCTTAAACGGCGGAGGCATCGAACTCCACTACCGAGTATTCTACTCTCCAACGTTCGCTCATTAGTCAACAAATGAGCTTACCATCCTCATCAATAGCAGACGGGTCATTGCAGACTGCTCCATCTTGTGTTTCACCGAAACCTGGCTTGGCGCTGGCATTCCTGACTCGGCGGTTAACCAGGACGGCTTCACTCTCCACCGTGCCGACCGCAACGAGGCTTCTCAGAAGGTCAAAGGCGGCGGTGTATGTTTTTACGTGAACGAGAGGTGGTGCACGGACACAACAGTGATCGCACAGGCCTGCTCTCCAGTTCTCGAGACGCTTACTATAAAATGTAGACCGTTTTACCAAGGGACTTTACTTCTATCATACTGGTTGCTGTTTATATACCTCCTCAAGCTACTGAGTCTGAGGCAGCCCAACAACTTTCTGCCCACATCATGAATGTAGAAAACTCTTATCCGGATGCTACAGTGTTGATTCTAGGGGACTTAAACCACGTCAACTTGAAGCAGTCTCTGCCCAGGTTTAAACAGCAGATCCGGGTACCTACCAGGTATGATGAAGTATTGGACCAGTGTTATTGTACTATTGCTAATGCTTTTCATGCAGTAGCCTGGGCTCCCTTGGGGCAGTCAGACCATAATACTGTCCTTTTGATCCCTGAGTATCGACAGAAATTAAAATCTGTAAAACCAAAAACTAAGGTAGTTAAACAATGGTCTTCTCAAGCCATCTGTGCACTCAAGGACTGTTTTGATAATACAGACTGGTCTGTTTTTAAAGAGTCATGTTGTGATCTAAATGAATTTGCTGAGGTGGTTAATGCCTATATCATTTTTTCTGAGAATGTTTGTGTGCCTACAAAGTCAGTGACTGTGTACAGCAATAATAAGCCATGGTTTAGCAGAGAGATTAAATATCTATGGAAAAATAAACATAACGCCTATAAGAATGGGGATAGAGATTTATACAAGGCGGCTAAATATGACTTTGAGAAAGCTGTTAATAAGGCCAAGGCTGACTACAGGCACAAGCTGGAAAGCAAACTAGAGGCTAAAGACAATAGAGGGGTATGGGAGGGTCTGAGGCAGATTACCAACTATACTAGCACAGCGTCAGTGGTCAGTGATGATCGTAACCTGCCTGATAGTCTCAATGAGTTTTACTGTCGATTTGACAGAAATTATGTAAATGACATCACCAAACCAGTAAACATCAGTACCCCCAGTCCTCCTTTTGTAATAGAGGAGGATGAGGTTAGGCTTTTACTGCGTAATCAGAACTGCAGGAAAGCTGCAGGTCCTGACCTTGTATCCTCTGCTACTATTAAACACTGTGCAGATGAACTGGCCCCAGTCTTTACAGACATATTTAACTGGTCATTGAGGGAATGTACTGTCCCTCAATGTTTTAAGTCTGCTGTCATAATACCTGTGCCCAAAAAAACATCATAAGTTGCCTGAATGACTACCGACCTGTAGCACTAACATCTGTTATAATGAAAATCTTTGAGAGAATAGTATGTAAACATCTGTCCAGTGTGGTCAGGCTCGACCCCTTCCAATTTGCCTACAGGGCAAACAGGTCTGTTGAGGACGCTGTATCCCAATGTCTCCATTCCATTCTACAGCATCTGGAGGTCACAGGCAACTATGCAAAGATCCTTTTTATAGATTATAGCTCGGCTTTCAATACAATATTACCCAGGAAACTTTTTCTGAAATGTCAACAAATGGGGGTCCATAATTCCTTATGTTACTGGATCTTAGATTTGCTGGTGCAGAGAACACAAGTGGTCAAAATAGGTAATAACATCTCCAAGGTTAAGTATATTAACACTGGAGCCCCCCAGGGTTGTGTTTTGTCTCCTCTTTTATATTCGCTGTACACAAATGACTGCACATCACACACTGATTCTGTTAAAATGTTTAAATTTGCAGATGATACAACAGTAGTGGGGCTCATTTCTGGGATGATGATGTTGCCTACAGGAAAGAGGTCCTCTCATTGATTGAATGGTGTTCCAACCACAACTTAGAGCTAAATGTCTCTAAAACTAAGGAGTTAGTGGTTGATTTCCGCAGAAAGGGGAAGCCGTCCCAGCCCTTGCACATTAATGGGGAGGTGGTGGAGCGGGTGGACAGTTTTAGGTTTTTAGGTACAATGATATCATCTTCTTTAAAATGGGATCACAATATAAACAACATTAGCTGAGGAAATTTGGGGTAGCTTGTAAGGGTATGTTACAGTTCTACCGAGCTGCCATCGAGAGTGTCCTTACTTTTTCTATTACTGTCTGGTATGGCAACTCTACTGTCCAGCAGAGGTCACAGCTAGACAGGATAGTTAATTCCGCCTCAAAATCACTGGCTGCAAACTCTCCCCATCTGTGAGATCTACAACGCCATGATTTATCGGAAAGGCCTTAAGATCCTTCAAGATGATACTCACCCTGCCAACTCCCTTTTCTCCATACTCCCATCAGGGAGAAGGTTGAGAACTATTAAGACAAAACCTCCCGCTTCCTCAACAGCACATACTGCAGAGCCATTAAAGCTCTAAACAGCTCTCAAAACCTGAACCAGTTCCTCAGGGAGAAAAAGGTTCTTTTAACGAGTCTGCATAACTTGCACATTTTTTTATAGCGATTTTATTATACCTTTTCATATGTTCTTATACCAACCATGTTGGAGTTGTTTTTATATATCTATTTATTGTAAAATTGTGGATTTGCGCTTTGTATCCATATGTAAATTGTCACTTATCTGACATCAGCCACCTTAGCCTCCTGGACTGTTATCCAGGTATGCGGTAAGCGGTGTGTTGTTCTTTTTTTTTTTTATCTGCCTGTGGAAAGTGTAATTCCATGCGGGATATCGTTGTGTATATAAATGTTTTGGTTATATCTTGTTCATGTCTTGTTATGAGCACACTGAAGCAAATCCCTAACAACTTTCACCGAGTTGTATGGCAATAAAGTATTGAATCTGAAATCAAGCTGTTTTGTATAAAGTATTGTCCATTTAAAATATGCTCCACTGTCAAAACTCAACCTCATCTTAAAAATAAATGTTAAATATGTTCATGTTTTCTCCTCCAGATGCTCCAAAGCTTCCCGCTGTGTCAGTGAGTCCCTCTGCTGAGATAGTGGAGGGCAGTTCAGTGACTCTGACCTGCAGCAGTGATGCTAACCCAGCAGCTAAATACACCTGGTACAAATATCATGGAAGTCAAGACCTTAATCCTCCCACTAAAGAACCACAGCTTTTCTTGAGCTCCATCCAGTCCTCTGACTCCCAAGGGTATTACTGTGCAGCTGAGAATGATGTGGGGAGGAGTACATCTGGATTAGTCCCTATTAATGTGAAATGTGAGTAAAACAGTTAATTTAAAAAGCTTCAAGCAGCCAATGACGACTTTTTAAAGTTTAATTATCCAGTCAGATGTTTTGCTGATCATGAACTTTCATCAGCTCTGCCTGTTTCACATTCACAGTCTGCTGCTGTTGTTCAGTGAGCAGCTACAGTAGATGATGAAAAAGCAGTTTTATTTATAATTAGTTTACCAAAACTGCAGAGATGTTCAGGGGATTCAAACCTTCAATAATAATATAATATCAAAATGTGTATAGACCCAACTCTACTTCTTGATAGTCAGTCAGGGCCATCATTGTAGTATTTACAACACATTTCAACATTTTTGTGACATAACTTACCTCTGTTTACCTGTATGAGGGACATTCCTCTGGTCTCCTCTTAGATTTTAATGAGTATTACTCAAGTGGTCCCAACACACAGCTCTGCCTTCTGCCAGTCACAAAACCACCTCCAAAGTTTCAGATTCTTACAAGCACATAACTATTACTCATTTCAACACAACACAAAGAAATCTGTCCTCACTTTGGTTCAATTGTTTTTCTCCTCCAGATGCTCCAAAGCTTCCCTCTGTGTCAGTGAGTCCCTCTGCTGAGATAGTGGAGGGCAGTTCAGTGACTCTGACCTGCAGCAGTGATGCTAACCCAGCAGCTACTTATACCTGGTACAAGGAGAATGGCAATCTAAACCACCTTTATCCTCGCAATAGAAAAACACAGCTTGTCTTCAGCTCCATCCAGTCCTCTGACTCTGGAGAGTATTCCTGTGTAGCTGAGAACAAGATTGGGAAGAAGACATCTAAATACACAATTAATGTGAAATGTGAGTTAAATCCAGCTAATTTAAAAAAGCATCATGCAATTAATGGCAACTTTTTAAAGTTTAATTATCCAGTCAGATGTTTTGCTGATCATGCACTTTCTTCAGCTCTGCCTGTTTCACATTCACAGTCTGCTGCTGTTGTTCACTGAGCAGCTACAGTAGATGATGAAAAAGCAGTTTTATTTATAATTAGTTTACCAAAACTGCAGAGATGTTCAGGGGATTCAAACCTTCAATAATAATATAATATCAAAATGTGTATAGACCCAACTCTACTTCTTGATAGTCAGTCAGGGCCATCATTGTAGTATTTACAACACATTTCAACATTTTTGTGACATAACTTACCTCTGTTTACCTGTATGAGGGGCATTCCTCTGGTCTCCTCTTAGATTTTAATGAGTATTACTCAAGTGGTCCCAACACACAGCTTTGCCTGCTGCCAGTCACAAAACCACCTCTAAAGTTTCAGATTCTTACAAGCACATAACTATTACTCATTTCAACACAACACAAAGAAATCTGCCCTCACTTTGGTTCAATAGTTTTTTCTCCTCCAGATGCTCCAAAGCTTCCCTCTGTGTCAATGAGTCCCTCTGTTGAGATAGTGGAGGGCAGTTCAGTGACTCTGACCTGCAGCAGTGATGCTAACCCAGCAGCTACTTATACCTGGTACAAGGAGAATGGCAATCTAAACCTTCCTCTTCTCAGTAACGGACCACAGCTTGTCTTCAGGTCCATCAAGTCCTCTGACTCTGGATGGTATTACTGTGCAGCTGAGAATCATCTGGGGAGGAAGAAATCTAAATCAGTCCAAATTAATGTGAAATGTGAGTAAAACTTGGCTAATTTACACATAATTTAACTAATTGCAACTTTTTAAAGCTTAGTTATGCAGTGAAATGTTTTGCTGATCATGCACTTTCTTCAGTTCCAGTGGTTTCACATTCACAGTAGCTACAACAGATGATTAATGGCAGTTTTATTTGGTGTGAATGCTGAGTCAGTGTTGAGTTCAGTTCAATGAATAGAGGGGTAGCAGTTTTCCCATTGATACCTTGAATAATTTTCTAAATATTCAAGATTTCCCAGGGAAATTTTGTAAGTGAATGGAGAGACAGATTAAGTCCTCCTCAACCCCACTCAACTCTGTAAGGGTAATATTTCAGCCTACTTTCAGCTACAGACTAGATTTAAACTTTAAATAGGTCACAAGAAGCCAGGCCGGGATTGGGACCAAAATACGGCCCTGGCATTGTGGTTTTCAGCGGCCCAACGAAATGATGACGTTAAAAGACGTCCCCTTATCTGGACATTTTCCTCATTGAGACACCATACAAGGCAGCAATGACTCTCACACTGTAGGCATACAGGGCATGATTTAACAGCAAGGGACACAGACTTCAATCTATACAAACACATGAGCACACACACGAGCGTGGCATAGCGGCCAGACGCACACAACACACCTGATTAAGAAAGATAAAGCACCATGACCAGTCAGGTTTGACCAAACCACAATAGAATACATGATAAAAAGAAGCATGTCCTACCTTAATAAATCAGCAGCCGTTGAA
Source organism: Lepomis macrochirus (assembly GCA_024633595.2). NCBI lineage: Eukaryota > Metazoa > Chordata > Actinopteri > Centrarchiformes > Centrarchidae > Lepomis > Lepomis macrochirus. The sequence goes on from JALXJV020000003.1 coordinate 32,793,013, forward strand.
TCAGTGAGCTCTTCTCTGCCACCCTTTTAATGATGCAATCTGTGTCCAAAGAAACCAGAGTGCCATCAGGCTTCAAGGTGCTCCCATGATGCAGTGCTTCTTAATCGATTCTTGATTAATTTTAACGTTGAAAAACTTCACTCACCTGCAACTTGTGACACAGACAAAGTTAACAGAAGCTTGTATCACAGTCCAATTAGATGGTAGGAGTCAGTGAGCAGGTTATGCCGTTGTAGGACATAATAAGAACAGATGGGACACTTTCTGCAAGATCGGCAGGTTGTGTTCACAACATCTTATTCTTCGTCTGGGGTCTGCTCATCATCTCCATCCTCAGAAATCATCTAGGTCAGATACTCTTCACACACAGACACCTTCAGCTTGTCCCAGTGCAAAGCCAGGCTAAGTAGTTCTGCCTGTAAGGCCTCGGGAGTTGCTCCGCTATCGTGAATGATCAGTTTGGCGCTCAGAGCACTAAAGGTACAGCGTTACATTTCAAGTCATTGAAGTTCTGGGGATCAAGCAGGGTGAAATCTGTGTACAGTTCTGTTTTTTAGCAGAATGTCAGGAAATACTTTCAATGATGGTATCCAAAATGACATTGTGCACTTGTACCTCAGACTTGCTGTCAACATCTGATATGCCTGTGTCATCACATAACTCTTCTGGCATCCTTTTTGTCTTCTTTGGTCTCCGGTTTGGCAGTGCGTGTTCCACCTCTGTGTCTGTCTCACACACATTTAATTCTCTATTGGCCCATTGCACAAATGCATCTATTGCTGCATTTACCCACTTAACATCCCTTGCATATTATTTCATATTGTCATGTTTGCTTGTGACAAAGCGATGGGCCGTGAGCAAATCCATTCCACTTAAAAATCTCTGGACAGTGAGAAAGGTTTGGTATTTCAGCAGAGCCTCTGCATAAGCATCGGCCTGTGCACACACCATCGGCTTCTAGTTATCTTTCTCACTCAGGGCTTTGAGTGTGTTGAAGTACGCCGACTTCCCCCGAGTCTGTTGAAGAGAAAGATCAAAAGGAGACAAGATATCAAGTTCATACTATATATTTATTGAGGTCAAACCAAACAGATATGTATATCTGGAGACCCTGCAATAACACCAGAAAACCTGCAATCTTCCCTGCAACAGTCTGAGGTCTTCCTGCTAAGCAATGACCTATATAGTGGAGACAGCACCCAGCTATGTGTCTTGTATTTTGCCTTATTTGGTAACGTCTTGTTAGAATGTAGATATCATGTATGACCATGTGTGACAGTGTGTGGGCGTGCATGTAGGTGTAATGTATAAAGAGTGTGTGAGTGGACAGATGTGGGAGGGTGAGTGTACGCTCTATATGCTGCATGGTGATTGCGCAATAGGTGCGGTTCCTGTTTTTTGCACAAGCTTCTACAGTTAATTATATACTGATTAATTTTATACTAGAACATTCCGTTCTTGTCTAACCACAACATCAATAATAAACAGATCACACTTCTAAGTAATAAAAGAGTAAAGGCAACCCCTTAATCAATGTGTAATCCCACAAGTGTAACAAGATTAATATAAAGACATCCCTCTGGATCCTCAAACTTCCCAAACACTTTTGTAAGCGCAGCATCTTTGGTCCACCATCAGGTTTCACCAATTGGTAACAGCCGCCTGTGCCGCACGTCTTTGCTCACATCCTCCCATGCATTCATCCTTTTGAAATGAATCTCACAGAAAAACAGCGATGTTGTTTAACAAAGAAAAAAGTGATGCGCTCGATAGAATGCAACCAGTAGTGTCCATTATTACTAAATTCAGTACATGGCCATAACAACATATTTGTACCTGCGCAGGAGAATGAGCTGACAATAGTGTTGAAAATCCTCAGTATTCCCCTTGCATAGCGGCTCCGTCCGTGGAATCACCCACACATTCAGCTATTTTAACTTCCATTTTCTCCAGGTCACATTTAAGCAAATCAACAAGACCTGTATCTTTACATCCGTCACATAGCGAATTATCACTGAACACTGGTCTTTGGCTATTGTATGTTGTGTTGAATCGATTTGAATCGAATACATGTCTGCCTCTTTAACCTCCACAGCAACGTTTTCTTTAATGAGACGTCCAATAGCTTCTATGAACGTGTTTACGGTTGTCTTGGACAGGAGAGTGACCAGTGATCCCCTGCTCGTTGCTCCAGAGTTGTGCAGCCTCTTACTGTTTTCAGTACACAAACTGACATGTGTTTGGAGGCATATATCAAATCTGTTCAACAAGAGCGTGCCATGGTCGGCAGCATCATTTTCCAAAGGCCATGCAGCCTTGTAAACTGACCACAAGGAGAAAGTTTAGTAATTTTAACCATGAAAGTACACATGTCAAAACATGAAGGATTATCTTTTCTTGTATCTTTAATATAACAATGTGTTCAACTTGTATCCATGGTAACAGAAACCCATGCTTTTTGTGATACACGAGGAAATCAAGCTGCACCACGCTTTGCTTCATGAAAACCCAACCTCGTCTTCAAATTAAATGTGATATATATGTTCATGTTTTCTCCTCCAGATGCTCCAAAGCTTCCCTCTGTGTCAGTGAGTCCCTCTGCTGAGATAGTGGAGGGCAGATCAGTGACTCTGACCTGCAGCAGTGATGCTAAACCAGCAGCTACTTATACCTGGTACAAGGAGAATGGATATCAAAACCTTACTCTTCTCAGTAACGGACCACAGCTTGTCTTCAGGTCCATCCAGTCCTCTCACTTTGGAAAGTATTACTGTGAAGCTGTGAATGATCTGGGGAGGATGACATCTGCATTACTCCCTATTAATGTGAAATGTGAGTAAAACACAGCTAATTTTAAACACTTAATTTAACTAATTGCAACTTTTTAATGCTTAATTATTCAGTCAAATGTTTTGCTGATCATGCACTTTCTTCACTTCCACCTGTTTCACATTAATTCTCTATTGGCCCATTGCACAAATGCGTCTGTTGCTGTCTCGACCCACTTGATATCCCTTGGATATTTTTTCATGTTGTCATGTTTGCTTGTGACAAAGTGATGGGCTGTGAGCAAATCCATTCCACTTGTGTACTCCAACTGGAGTTGTTTTTTGGAAGATGAGTAAAAACGTCTGGACAGTGAAGATGGTTTGGTATTTCAGCAGAGCCTCTGCATAAGCATCAACCTTTGCACGCACCTTCGGCTTCTTGTTATCTTTCTCACTTGACTGTAACAACAAGATTAATATAAAGACATCCCTCTGGATCCCCAAACTTCCCAAACACTTTTGTAAGCGCAGCATCTTTGGTCCACCATCAGGTTTCACCAATTGGTGACAGCCGCCTGTGCCGCACGTCTTTGCTCACATCCTCCCATGCATTCATCCTTTTGATATTAATCTCACAGAAAAACAGCGATGGTGTTTAACAAAGAAAAAAGTAATGTGCTCGATAGAATGCAACCAGTAGTGTCCATTATTACTAAATTCAGTACATGGCCATAACACCATATGTGTACCTGCGTGGGTGAGTGAGCTGACAATACTTCTGCAAATCCTCAGTATTCCCCTTGCATAGCGGCTCCGTCTGTGGAATCACCCACACATTCAGCTATTTTAACTTCCATTTTCTCCAGGACACATTTAAGCAAATCAACAAGACCTGTATCTTTACATCCGTCACATAGCGAATTATCACTGAAACTGGTCTTTGGCTATTGTATGTTGTGTTGTATCGATTTGAATCGAATACATGTCTGCCTCTTTAACCTCCACAGCAACGTTTTCTTTAATGAGACGTCCAATAGCTTCTATGAACGTGTTAACAGGTGTCTTGGACAGGAGAGTGACCAGTGATCCCCTGTCCGTTGCTCCAGAGGTGTGCAGCCTCTAACTGTTTTCAATACACAAACTGACGTGTTTGGAGGCATATATCAAATTTGCTCAACAAGAGAACAAGTTCTAAAAACATGTCATGGTCGGCAGCATCATTTTCCAAAGGCCATGCAGCCTCTGATTTGTCTCCACTGTAACTGAGCCCCCGTTTTCCTATGACTTTCAGTAACTGTAGTGATACCACTCTTTGTTAATGAAATTATGAATAATAATATTTGGAAATATTATCAGGATTTTTGAAAAGCTATTTATTATAGTGAACCTAGACTTTGTTAATGAATCAATAAATAATATTCGTTTGGGGCACCACCTGAATCGCCTCTGCCTAAGGCCTTCAAGTCTCCTTGGGTTTAGCTAATAATTGCCGACGATTATTACTAGTGATCAGTTGGTTATTAATTGTTCAATTATTTTAAATCACTTAGTTTAATCAATCAGTCAGTCTCAGATCAAAGGGTGAATCCTCTGTCCAGTGACCTGGAGCTAAACAGTAAACACACAGAATTCCTGTGATCAAAGTGAGAATTTATTAGCTAACTAAGTGGAAACAAAGTGAAATGATACCAAAGAAATAAAACAACGACTAAACAACCAGAATGCAATCAGTGAGAAATAGAACAGAAGTAATAGGGTTCAATGTGAAATTTATTTTGGTTATTGTGGAAAGGATATGGCAAAGGGAGAAAGAGAACAAATGGACACAAGCTATAATGTGACTAAAGGACTAAAGGACATCAACTTGGCCACAAAATACAGTTTGTCGAAGGTTCACGATCGGCTGGCTCGGTTTGTTGCGTTCACGGCCCTCAGCGGCTTGGCACGCCACATGGCCGGCTCAAGCTTGTCTTTGCCAGCGGGGATTCCCCGGAGTCCTCCGTCTGGTTGGTGGTTGCGGGAAACCCCTGCAGTAAATGTGCTGTTAGCCCTGGCTTCGCTCTCAGAGTTAGGTAGGCTACTGGTGTCGTTCTCGACTCAGTTGACCAGCCTCCAAACTCTGTTGTTTAGAGAAGGTTAGTGAAAGTTAATTAGAACTGAAATAAATGCTTTGAAAGAAACTTTGTTGTTTTCTGAATTAAAAGTTGTGCAAATTAAACAAATTAAACAACCAAAACAAGAAGTAAATTAACAGAAGGTTTGCGGGACCTCGTGAATATGGCTAAGCAAGTTGCTTTAAGACAAAGAAAACTTGAGGTGCTCTGGCGATGCAGCTTCTGCAAGCAGACGAGTGTCGGTGAGCCCCAGGCAATCCTCAGCGGTGATGACTTTAACCTAGCAACTACTTTGCTCCAGATATAGAATTTATTCCTGAACCAGTGAACAAGTATTTACTATTCGAACCTGACCAAGTGGGGCTGAAAATTAGCTGTTTTCGGAAGTTTTTTCCGTTTTAAGAGAGTCCTCTCGCGTGGGGAAGATGGCGACTGATCAAGACAAACCAACATTGAAATCCCTGATAAAGGCTATCCGTGAATCGAAAGAGGAGCTCACTGGGCATATAAATCATTTTATATAAATAAAAAACTGATTACATTCAACAATCACTTACAAAAATTGAACAGTCAATGTCAACGCTGGCTGAACAGGTACAGGAAATGGAAACCAGAATTGGAGCTAACGAAGACAACCTCTCTGACGCTCAAGCTCGCATACTCAAAATGGAGAAGGAAATAACTTTCCTGAAGGAGAAATCAGACGATTTGGAAAACCGGAGCAGGAGATCAAATGTCAAAATTATAAACATCCCAGAAAAGGCCGAAGGTACCGACATGATTGGTTACGTGGAACGATTAATCCCGCGGCTTCTCGGGGAGGAACACTTCCCAACCCCGGTTACCATCGAGAGGGCACACCGCCTGGGGCGAGCGTCGGAGCGGACCAGACCTATCCTTGTGAAATTTCTGAATTTCAGGGATAAAGACAAAGTACTCCGTTTGGCCAGGGAGAAGAGGACGGTACAGTTGGATAATAATCGAGTCTCATTTTACCCAGATTACAGCATCGAGGTGCAACGCAAAATGCTCGCTTTCAACGAGGTGAAGAAAAAACTTCGGGAGAAAAATATTGAATACGCCACCCGTTACCCTGCTAAACTGAGGATCCGACATGGAGGTGGATTTAAACTTTTTTCAGCCCCATCTGAAGTGGAGACCTTTTTGTCCACTGCTCAGGAGGAGGAATAGAACATTTCCTTTGCAAGATGACCGCGCACCATGACTATTAACGGTAAAACAAAGTTACATAAGACAATTCATAAGTACTGGCTGGCCTTTTAAAGGTTTCGGTCAGGCGCACTTGATCCTGAAAACACCACAGATGCGTTAAGTAGATTTTGTTAAATATTGTTAATATAGTTCTTTAAGGTTTTCTGCTGGAGCAATCATATTGTTCACTGCTGGGGATGCCATAACTGTTTAGAAGTGGAGTTTATCCCACAGTTTGTTTTCTTTTTTTTTTTGCTTACCGGGGGTTAAAGTGTGGGTTTTCTTTTTTATTTTATTGTTATTGGGATTTGTGGAACACTCTCTCTGTGGGGTTCATTCTGTGAATATTGAAAGCTGTAAGTTTATGGCAAAGGGCCAGATATTTCTTTATTTTGTCCAAGTTATGTGCATTTTATGTTGTCACTTAACTAGAATATTTTTCTACATTACTTAAATTGAGTAGGATAGGACTACTAAACTGTATTTCATTGAATGTTAGAGGGATTAACAACCCCATTAAAAGGAAGAAAGTTTTAACATACTTTAAGAAACAAACCACAGATATCGCCTTTATTCAAGAGACCCATCTCACAGATACAGAACATTTAAAGTTAGCTAGAGACTGGGTTGGTCATGTATTCTATTAGTCCTTTTCATCCAAAGCCAGAGGTGTAGCTTTGCTTATCAATAAAAATCTCAGATTTAGGCTAAATTATATGGAGAATGACAGATTCGGTAGATTAATTTTGGTGGACTGTGTAATAAATACAAACAGGGTAGTACTTGTCTCTTTGTATGGCCCAAACTTAGATAACCCAGAATTTTTTAATGACTTAACTCTAAAACTGGCGGTGATTGAAGCTCCATGTATATTAGGAGGTGATTATAACCTGGTTCTTAATCCATCAATGGATCGCTCTTCTCCTAAACTTGTTGCACAGTCCAGATCTGCGGTTGCTCTGGCTCAGGGCATGAAAGAATTAGGATTGGGGGATGTATGGCGTTTACGTAATCCATCCAGCAAAGACTACTCATTTTACTCCAATGTCCATAACACTTATTCAAGAATAGACATGTTTTTAACCTCGCTCCCACTTCTGTCACAAATTAAAACCTGTTCCTATTTAGCAGCTACGATTTCAGATCACAACCCTATACAAATGAAGCTAGAATTTCATCAACCTGTCTCCTCTTTTCCTAGATGGAGATTCACAGAATATCTTCTTAGAGACCCAGAATTCGTCACTTTCATGAATACCAAAATCGATATGTATCTAGAAGTAAATTTGAATACCTCCTCACATTCAAATATATGGGAAGCGCTTAAAGCTTATATGAGGGGGCATATTATTTCATATGTTTCACATAAAAACAAACAAAAGAGGGAACAGCTTTCTGAAATAGAAAAAGATATAAGGACTTTGGAGATAGACCATTCAAGAACAAAACGCTCAGAATTACTTAGTGTTTTAAAACAAAAGCGAGTTTTATATGATAACCTGTGTACAAGTAAAGCTGAGGCAGCAATGGCTAGAACAAAATATCATTACTACTAATTCGGTAATAAAACAAGCAAGCTACTGGCATGGCAGATAAAAAAAGAGAACAATGAAAAATTTATTCAAAGTATTAAAGCGGATGATGGTAGACATTTAGAAAATACAAAAGATATAAATTTGGAATTTAGTAAATATTATCACGCGTTATATAAATCTGAACTTCACAAAGACAATGTAGACATAAAACAATTTTTGAATCAGTTACATTTACCTAAGATTAATACAACTGATAAAGACATACTGGACGATTGGGGTAAGTGAGGAAGAGGTTAAGCCTTGCTGTTAAATCATTACAAAATAATAAAGCCCCAGGGCCAGATGGTTTTCAATTGAATATTTTAAAACTTTTTCAAAAAAATTATTATCCCCTCTTACAAGTTATGATTAAGGAGGCACTCCAGAAGACAGTACTTCCTCAATCTTTAGAACTTGCAACAATAACATTGCTTCCAAAACCTGGAAAAGATGTACAAAAGTGTGGTAATTATAGACCCTTGAGCCTTCTCAACTCTGATTATAAGATCTTGTCTAAAATAATAGCATCTCGATTGGAGAAAATAATCCCAAAATTATTCATGCAGACCAAACAGGCTTTGTTAAGAACCGACAGGGGGCGGACAATATTAGGAGGTTGTTCCATGTTATCGAGATTGCTAAAAGACAGAAGTACCCCTGGTAATACTTTCTATGGATGCCGAAGGCGTTTGACAGAATTGAACCTGATTTTCTTTTTGAGACCCTGAGAGCTATGAATTTTGGTGAAACCTTTATTAGATATGTAAGAACACTCTTCAATAGCCCTAGATCACAGATCTTGACCAATGGGGTTCTGTCGGACGCCTTCTAGCTCTCCGAGGTTGTAGGCAGGGCTGCCCAAGTTCTCCTAGTTTGTTTTCCATTGCTATAGAACCATTAGCAATTGCTATCCGTTCTGACTCAACTATTACAGGTATAAATGTAAGTACAGAAGAACATAAACTTGCGTTGTATGCAGATGATCTGTTAGTATTCATATCTCAACCGTCTAAATCCTTTCCACCTTTACTGGCATGTCTTGGGACATACAGTGCAGTCTCAGGCTACAAAATCAATTATTCCAAAAGTGAAGCGATTCCACTTAATATGACAGAACAGGAGACACAATTGCTACCTGGGTCATTCAAGTGGTGCTTAGATGGTTTTACATACCTTGGCATTAATATTAGTTCCTCATTATGATCAAATTTATCGAAAAGAATTATACATCATTACTTAATAAAACCAAAGCAGAGCTGGAGCGATGGATGGATCTCCCACTATCTTTGATTGGCAGAGTTAATTCAATTAAAATGTCTATATTACCTAAATTTATTTACTTATTTCAATGTGTCCCCTTAAAAGTCCCAATGACATTTTTTTAAAGATTTGGATAAAGCAATATCTCAATTTTATGGCAAAAGAAGGTCCCAAGAGTTAAACTTCTTACTTTACAGGCTCCCTATGCTAAAGGCGGATTAAATCTTCCAAATTTCAGAATGTATTACCTAGCCTCCCAGTTCCGTTACTTTATGGATGTGGATTTATTCAAATGGTAGCGATGTGAGGTGGGTCTCGATAGAACAACAAGAATTAAAATCCATCTCGTTAGCTATCATCCCCTTTCTGAGCTCAAAAAAAGCAACTTTCTACAATGACATCAAATCCTTTAATTTTAGCTACCTATAATGCATGGTTTCAATTACATACTCTCTTGAACATTAAGATACAACTGTTGCTTAACACACCACTTAAAGATAACCCCAGCATCCCCAGCCTATAGCAGGCGGTATACTACAAACTTGGGTCAGAAAAGGTATTAGGTCAGTTGGCGACCTTTATACCAATAATGTCTTTGCCAGCTTCGATCAATTATCTGAATTTTATGACTTGCATTGGCACAATCATTTCAAATATTTGCAGATTCGACATTGGATTAAGAGCCAAACAGTAGAAATATTTCCAAATAAACCAGAGGAAACTCTGCTTGAATCATGTTTATTAGATCCTAAGCGTTACCACCACAAAAGGACTTATTTCATGTGTTTACAAAATTGTTCTTGACTCTTCACCAGCTTATGACAAACACTTCGAAAAAAATCTAAATGGGAGTTGGACTTAAACTGCAACTACTGATGACAATAGCTGGAACAGATTACTAAATTCATCCCAAACCATATTAACATCAACAAAACATAGACAAATTCAATTCAATATCCTTCACCGCATATATTATACCCCATATAGGTTGAATAAGCTGAATGCTAGTATCACTGACAAATGCCAACGGTGTAGGGACGATTGTAGGGGATCTTCTTCATATGCTTTGGAGTTGTGTACGCTTGCAAACCTACTGGAATAATGTAATTCAGGTGACATCATCAGTTTGTGGGCTTTCTTTAGAACCTGACCCTAGGATCTGGATACTTGGAGATGTTATGTCTTTGAAATTAAATTCCTGTAAGAAATACTTTTTTTTGTTAGCATCATCTGCAGCAAAAAAGTGTATACTTAAACAACGAACTGTTGTCGTATTGCACTCCTGAAAAGATTCTCCATTCAGTACGGGGGACGTTGGCCAAGTACGACCGGATATGGACTCCCTTCCTGGACGTTCTGCCCACCCTAGACCTGAGAGACTGATCTGGATTGATCTTTACTGGCTTGTTTAATTCCTCTAATATTAATATTTTTGTTGTATCCTTTATTACTTATTCTGGCCTTTCAAAAAATTTGGATAGTACTAAATGTAATGTTACTAAGTGTGTTGTGACATAGAGAGAGTGGGTAGGGTGGGTGTATTTTTTTTTTTTTTTTTTTTTTTGGGAGGGCGGGGAGGTTAAAAAAAGAGGAGAAGGGAAAAAAGGGAAAAGGGAAAAAGAATAATATTGTACCCTGGATGTAGATTTTGTATGGACATACATTTTGAATAAATATATATATATACAAAAAAAAAAAGACAAAGAAAACTTAGAAGTTGGGCAGGACCACTTGGATGCTGGACGTTGCTAAGACAGACATTTGGAGAGCAGGCGGAAGGCGGAACAATAGAGACAGCGAAGAAAGCGAGCAAAGAGCTTCAGCTGTGTTTTTTGATTGTTACTTTCCTGGAAGTCTCCGTGAGGAGGGCTTTGTCCCTCAGAGGTTTCTGTGTTTTAAACTTTAATTTTAAGGGTAATGTCTGTTGAAGTACGCCGACTTCCCCGAGTCCGTTGATGAGAAAGGATCAGAAGGAGACGAGTTATCAGATTCTTACAATATTTTATTGAGCTCACAAAGCAGATATATATCTGACTCTGCTCTCTTAACCTAAGTGTCTGAGGTTCCCCACAAGACTCTGAGATTCTTCCTGGTAAGCAATAATTATATAGTGGGAACCGCACCCAGCTACGCATCTTCTTTTTGCCTTATTTAATGTCAAAATGTAAAAATGCAACTATAATGTATGACCTATGACCGTGTAGTGGTACATGTACCAGACAGAAGATTGAGTGTGAAGTGTATCGTTTGTGTGTGTGTGTGTGTGTGTGTCTGCCGAGTGATGTATAAGTGTGAGTGTTTGCTCTGTGTGCTGCAGGTTTCACTGGGTCAAAGGTGCGGTTCCTGTTTGGTGCACAAGCTCTATGATTAATTATATACTGATTAACATGATGCTAGACATTTTGTTCCTTTCTTATCTCTACGTCAATCATAGGCAGATCACACGCTAACTTTGGTCATCTCTCTATTAAACCACACTGGCTAAACAGTGCTCCCTAGCCTGTGTAACCTTTGCTGTCGGTCCAGATTACCCCTAGGTCTGGCGCCGGTAACAAAAGCAACCCCTTGATAAATGTATAATCCCACATGTGTTAAAGTCTATTTGCATGTGTTTTAATCAAAAAACTTTCCACAATATCATCTATTTTGTTAAATACCATAAACACACAGTTCTTGATTTTAAGAAAAGGAAAACCTATTTTTAACCGTTTTCAAGATAAGAATTTTTTTAGGGGTGGGCATAGATTAATTTTTAAATCTAGATTAATCTCACTGTAATCTTGAAATTAATCTAGATTAATCTAGATTAAAATGGCTCATTTGAATTCTGCCGAAGTCATTCAGAATCTGTGTGCGAACGGGTTTCAAGCCAGGTGGCGCATTAGACCAGGGGTTCATCTCCTGTTTACAAAATGCATCACAAACTGGCTAGTTGTAAACAAACAGCTGGCCGAGCGAGGTTGTAACTGGAACGCCGTCAACTCGGTGTCACGTCATTCCCAGCTCCGACCTCCGAGGTAGCGCAGCAACAGCTGCATCCATGTTAGCGCGTCACGTTTGATGTGGTAATTTCACAGTAGGCAGACACACAGGTTCAAAGACTCGTTCTCGCCCCTACAGTGCAATTCGGTATACATCTGCGCTAAAATATCAAGGTGAAAGTCATCATAGCTTGCGTAGTATAGACCCAGCTCCCAACCCAACTTTGAGAATAGATTAATAGATATTTTAGAATAGATATTTTTTATCGCCCGATAAGAGTCTCACGTTAACACAGCACGTTAACGCCGATAACGGCCCACCACTAGAATTTTTACAGTTAAAACAACATTTCATTGTGATCATAGCAGCTTAACTAAATACTTCCAGGATAATATTGTCAAATGTTCTTACTAAGAAATTATAAAAGAAATCATTTGGAACATTGCATCAGTTATTAACAATAAAACAGAGAAAGTAATTTAAATTGAGCACAAGAAGAATGTTTAATGGCATAAAACACCTCTTTTGTCCTCTGGGGGACACTGGTTTCATGAGACGACCTGAAAATAACTCTGACTACTTAAACTTTATAATTAATTCAATCCTTGGTCCAGAAGCTGGGAAATGAATTGTATAACACAGGATAATGTCTTTGTACCATTTTATTTATAAGAAAGTATATAAGAAGGTGTTTGGAACATGGCATTGGTATAAACCATGAACACAGGCAGGAATGTAAATGAGCACAAAGCGAATGAAATTAAAAGCACTGCAAATTAACTTCCTTATCATTCTCTCTTTTCAACATAGTGCTTAAATAAGAATATGGAATGCAATTGTAACTGTAAATCTGATGAAAATAAATTAAAATACAACAGTTAACATCCATTATCAAATATACCAGGCGAATGTCCATATTTTGGCAATATATATTATTAAAATGTTGACTTTTATTGATAGATATCTTTAAAACACTTTTTCTGTCCATACAACCAAATTCCAAATGAAAAAACATTGAAATATTTATAAAAACAGGAGTATTCATCAACATTCCTGTCACTAAAAGCACTCCCAGGCTTTACAGGCCTGTAGATTGAGCATGAGCAATGATGTCAATAACTGTATAGACCCAACTATGCTTAAGGACGGTTAGTCAGGGACACAATTCCAGTATATTGGCACATTTCAACATTTTTATGTTTACTTATTAAAATGTATGAGGCATATTCTTTTGGTCTCCTCTCAAATTTTAGTATAACTCAAGTCAGTCCCAACACACAGCTCTGCCTGCTGCCAGCCACAAATCCACCTCCAAGTTTCAGATGCTTCCCACACATAATTATTACTAATTTCAACACCATGTGTAGCACCAAGGAAATTTATTCTCATTTTGGCTCATTTATTTATCTTTTCCAGATGCTCCAAAGCTTCCCTCTGTGTCAGTGAGTCCCTCTGCTGAGATAGTGGAGGGCAGTTCAGTGACTCTGAACTGCAGCAGTGATGCTAACCCAGCAGCTAATTATACCTGGTACAAGGAGAATGAAGACTCACCAAAAGCATCAGGACAGAACTTCACCATCACTGACATCAGAGCTGAACACAGTGGGAATTATTACTGTGAAGCCCAGAACACAAGAGGACGTCATAACTCCACCTTACATCTGATTGTTGTGGCAGGTAAGTTTTTGCATTCAGCTACACACAATCTGAAATATATCAGCTTGTTTGATTTTATTGAGGGCAGGAAATTGTGAAGGTCACCTGTGGATATTAATTAGGGAAAGAAGCACCTTAACCTGAAAGCCCGTCCTCTGGATAGGAGCCAGTAAAAAAAAATTAGTATATGTTCCATTTATTGGGAGTCAGACTCCTCTGTTATCTTATAAAAGCTGGTATCAACATCCAAAAGACAAAAGAAACAAACAATTGCAGCCGAGGTGAAATTTCTTCACAGCAGCTGATTAAGCTCTATGAGCTTAATAATAGTGTGTCTAAATCAGAGATGCTCACAAGTCTCTGAGCAAGAGTCCAAGTCAAGTCTCAAGTCTCTGAGCAAGAGTCCAAGTCAAGTCTCTCGTGGTTATTACGAATGTTGTATCACCTGCTGCGTTCAATCCAGGTTGCTTATAAAACTGCATAGCTATAAGGGATTCTATAACTTTTCATTTACAGAGCACAACCATGTAATGCACAATGCAATTATTGACGGCTTTTTAAATACTATAAGTCCACACACTGCCCAGACTCTTAAACCCAGTTTAACGTTAACTCAAAAAACTGTGATGTTGCATAATCAATAATAAACATGTTTTAACTTACCGAGCACAACCATGCAGCCTAATGTACAAAGTGTCTACAATTAATGACAGCTTATAAACTACTGTAAGTCAACACATTCCCCAGACTCTCAAACCAGTGTAGCATTAACTAAATAAAACTTTAAGGTTATGATCAACAATAAACCTGTAACCTCTTTCTATCCAACGGTAATAATTAATGTGATGGCAGCCAGCGGGGCGTAAATGATTATGTTAATCGACTACCACAAGTCCCGTGAAAACTTTGAATAATAGCCCTGCTTTTATTTGCTAAAATCACTGAATTGACCCTGCCTTTATTTGAGACGAAGTCCATATGGACAACAGGCCTTTAATTCCTTTTGCACAAAACTGAAACCACTATGGAAATGTTTATTTGTTTCAAACAGAATAATACTTATAATTATAAAAAAATATCCAATAATATCAAATACACGTCATTCATTTGATCTAGCGCTGACAGATGTCTTGAGCGCTTTTATTATGAAGGCAGAAATAAATGAAAACAATAACATGGCGCAGGATGAGTTAAAATGAACTAATCTTTTTTGTGTCATTTTGTTCATTTGAACTCGGCTGGTTATTGTGGCGCTGCAGCCCTCTAGTGGGTGATTAAAAAACAGCGCCGTTCTCAAACACGGAAGGCTGCCTGGCTTGCTTTAATTGACAAAGTATACTGCACAAATTCACCTCTTGATTACTGTAAGTCATCATTATATAAACCCCTGGGCCCACAAGCAAATTCAAACCATGTAAAAACTACAGAAATATGTTGTCTATATTCCACTACTCTAGCTAAATTCTTCCATTTTCACAATGTTACCTGAGTATACAACCAGACCAGCCATATAAAGGCTTATGTCTATAATTACTATCTTTATCTCTAACGTGCTCATTCTTACAGCAGCCTATCCATGAGTAAAATATTAATATCAGATTTGCAGTAAATATATTGAAGTAATAAGCTTGATACACTATATGAATAAACACACTCTTATTAAAATTCAACCAATTTAATAATAATCTGGATCAAGCCACCAAGTTCTTAAAGAACTCCAGCACAGAGAGAGGAACAAATAAACACATTATATAAATGCAGCAGTTTGGCAGCTCTGGACGCAGAATGGGCCACATCAAGTCCTGATTCTGCAGACAGAGAAACAAACATGAGCACATCGCTCTCAAACACTGCAGGTTGTTCACCAGTCAGGAGCTGTGAAACAACAGCACGGCTTTGTTGGTAAATAAAAAGTAAAAGTTAGGTTGCGTTCTCCGGCGGACCTGGATCAGCTGTTAGCTGTGACACACAACAAGCCTAAGTTGCTATGTGGCTGTGTTTTAATGTTTTAATGACCGGGTCTGTTTGTTTTGGAGAGGAGACGACCTCAGAGGTAATTCGGCTCCCGGTACAACTCTGTCAGGGCTCTGAAGTGGAGCGGACTCAGAACAACTCTCATCAGCTTTTAGCTGTAAACACTAGCAAGTTACGGTGCAGCTGTGTTAAAACTATAACTTAGTACAACATCACTGCCTGTAATAACGGTATGCTTTATTAAATGTCACAAAATTATCAGAATAGATATTAGATATATGTCAGTCCAGTGACTGTTACCTGACAGCCGACCTGCCTCTCATTCTCCGGCGCCGGCAGTCACTCAGCCTGCAGAATGAACCAAAGACTGAGGACCCATGTCAGCGGTGAACGAGTAGCTCATTCCTGCTCCACAGCAGGAGCTGTCACGTGAAAGATGAATGACTCAAACCTGGTGACCCACGGTTGCTATGAGCCGTGAACTAATCAGTTCTGTTTCCTGTGCTGCCTGCTGACCACAGCCCTGTAGCCGAGCTGTCACGTGACAAACGAACAACACAGACAGTTGAGTTGTTCACTAATCAATACTGTTTCCTGTGCTGACGGAGCCCATGCAGCTGCTGTGAAACCATAGACTGTATATAAAGTGTGTAACGAGTGAACGTAAGAGCCCAAGATCATAGGAGGGAGGGAATGACTGCAAGCTCATCAGAAGTTTCCTAAAAATAATCATTCACGAGTCCCCCACCTTGAGTCCGAGTCGAGTCTGAAGTCTTTTGAGGACGAGTCTCAAGTCGAGTCTCGAGTCCCCATCTCTGGTCTAAATATAGTCACAGCACAGAAAGTTGAGTATTCTGAAGAGTATCTGGGCACAACTGACCAGGAGAAGGTGTTGGGACAGACCCTGGACACACTGGTGACTGGTTAAACCTCCAGCTGGCCTGGGAAAGGCTGGAGATCCAACACAAGGACTGATAATATAATTTAATTTGTCTCTTAGAAGAGTCATGATTCTTGTATCTTGGCGAATGATGAGCTGTTCTTCTGTGTGAGCTACAGTGAAAGCACACAAGCTAGTGTGCACACAGACTCATACATAGCCATAATAATCAATCACAATTCTTTCCCTACACAAAACTGGACATTACATTGTTATTTACACACCGGAGAAAGTCTATAGTGAAATTTGTGTTTGTATGTGCATTATTTGCAGCTCAGATGAAAGGTATCAGGTACAGCGTGGTACAGGAGCACCAAGACATTTAGTTCAGCCCTGTGGCATTTTGAACAGTGGCACTACTCCATAATACAGCGTCTGTATTTGACGTGTTGGGATGATATTGGGCTGAAATGTTCTGTAATATGTTTGAGGTAATTTTTGGACGATAAACCACAAAGAGATTTTTTAAACTCTGGAATACCAATATCACTATTAGCGATATGAAAAATCCAGTTTTGGTCAGGTAAAACTACATGGGCCACTGATATTCCACATGTATTGAGCAGGATTGTGTTGTAGTGTACATGTTTTTTCTTGTTTTATTCTATATTCAATTCAAGTGGGCTTTATTGAGATGGTAAACAGTTTACCATGCCAAAGCAAGTGTGAAATAAAAAAAAAACAAAACAGAAACAACATGTTTACCTTGTAGGAGGAAGGACATCTCTGTCTCAGTCTCATCAGTCCAACAGTGGTCACATATTCTATTTAATTTTAGTTACCATGATTTCTTCTTTTGATTGCCAGTTTGTGGTCACTGAGCCTGTATTTGGTTCAGATGTGTCTCTGCTTTCTATCTCTGACAGAGAGATGATAATCTCTTTTTAGGGTCAGATAACATTCTGATCTACTTTGGTTTTTAGTTTCTTCTTTCTTCTGATCTAAATAGGTTTATTTACACTGATATAATTTGGTTAACTCTGATTGGTGTTTGGAAAGCAGAGTTACTCTATGGGACAAATGGGACCAAACATGCTGAAACACTCTAATTTACTGTCTGTGTTTTCTTGATCCTTGTTTCTCAGGATCAGGGAAATTAACAGTTGCTACAACAATCACAGTTGTTCTCCTGGTTATCATATTCCTCTGTCTCTTCCTGTGGATCAGGTGAGCAGCTCTGTTTCACTGAATCATTGAATGTTAAATCACTGAAGGTCAGTTTGTCCAATCTAAAACATTCAATCACTTTTCTACTTATTTTCTCCTAATCAGGAAAAGAGGGCTTCCAAGGAATCGTCTGAGCCTGAAGAGAGACCAGACAACAGGGAACAGGTGAGAATAGTCACAGATCTTATTCAAGAACAAAAGTCACTCACTCTTTAGGTGCTTCTTCAAAAATAATCTGACTGAGAAGGACTTCATGTTGCTCTTTTGACATCCTTCTTCACATAAATTAATTTCTAAATGCTCTCTGTGGTTCTCCTCTTTTGTTGGATGTGACTAAATTCCAAGTAGATCCAGAAGCTTTCCTACTTTATCTCCTTGTAAATTCCTTTACTTAGCTCTTTACTGTGATGCACGGTGAAGCAGGGATATTTGTTCCATCATTACCGCAGCTGCAGTTGCTTCAGTCTTTTCTGTTCTGGTTGCCATCATCTGTAAGAATTCACTATTCAGATGAAAAACCTACTCATGTAAAATATGTCTGTGCAGTTTCTACCTGATCAGCCAGAGGAGCAGGATAACCTTCAGTATGCCAGCATCCACTTCACCAACAACCAGGCAGATCCTCTCTACTCCAACATCAGACCAGCTCGCTCCCTCAAACACACAAATCAACAAGAAGTCATGGAGTACGCTGTTGTCACATTTAAGAATAATACTGCCCAGAGGTGAGCAGCTCTTCTCACATTATCCTCACTGCAAGATTAAAATGACATAACTGTGAAATAGATATGTCGCTTTTGCATTTTTCTGTTCTGTTTTTACATTTGCAGTATCACTGTTGGGAAATAATAGTAATTATATTATTTCATACAATATCTTCTTTTTTCTCAGATCCAAAGGTCAGAAAACTAGAGAGGATCCAGCTGCATTGTACAGCACCGTCAACAGAAGCTAATGAACACAACAGATGTGGCATTATGATATTTCTATGGTTCTGTATAAGCTTTGTATTTAATCAGATAACTAATGTACCCCAGTAGTAGAGGGTGGTGATTGTGTAGAGGATAATACACATGCCTTTAGATTCCAGCTGCGACCCATCAGTGTGTCCCTGAGCAAGACGCTTAGTTGCAACATAACAGCGGAGATAGCCAACTGCTAAAAATTCAGTGCTTCCTCAGAACTTCACTAAACTCATTCCCCACGAGCGAAACCCCGCTGTCGCTGCTGCAGAGTAGAGCAGCACAAGCCCCGCCCACAAGAGCAGCTCCGCTGTTCTCCAGCGAGCATCACCGCCATCGGAGGTGTGTGACCTCTGACATATTAACATTTGTAGTTGCTTTTGGATAAAAGTGTCAGCTAAATGGATGTAACCAGTGTTCAGCTTTGTTTTTTACTTTGCAAGGGTAAACTTTAAAGAATGTGTAAAGTATTTTATGACTTAATGCATTAACTTGTAAATATAATTTGTGGAATGTGCTTTTTATAGCCTTCTTAAAAGTTCAGTATTCAGTGACCTTTTATCTCTGGTCTATAAAAACTCTCCTTCCTCTCAAACCTTCTCATGGAGACAACAAATCGTACCTGAATTAGTTGTTAGTTCAAAAGTGGAAGTGATGCCTCTCAGACTTAGGAGCTACTTTTAGAGCTAAACTTGTTCGTGAATTACTCTTCAACCAAAGATCCTTAAAGTAAGAAAATTCGTCATATTTTTTAAAAGAAGTTTGTATAACTTTGCCATAAACAAGCTACTTTTAGCCTTAAGATGTTTTGTGACAGTGACCCCACTCTTAGTTCAGGTGTAGTAGTTAATCCAGCATCCGTGTGTAATGAACGAGTCTCTGCCAATCACAGTCACTCAAAAGAGAACTGCCAACATAAAATTAAACAGGTGCATTAATAACACAGTAAGTAAGTGAGGGAGTTTGGCATTAATATCTTCACGATTCTCTTATCTCAGCTATTGTAATGTAGCGATTTATTCTATGTAGTTTTAATCTCATCCCTCTAATTTCCTTGATTTCTATTTGTAATTATTTCATTCATAGTTCATTATCTGTTTTTTTACTTACCTCTTAGCCAGCAGTCTCTTGTGATGCTGTAACACGTCACTTCCCCCCCCAGGGATCAATAAAGCTGGCTACAGGCAAACTACAGGCTTTGCATTACTTTCCTCTCTAAATTAGATTTTAACCACTTTTTATACCATTTAGTCTTTTGACATCACTTTTTATCTGTATTTCATCAGTATCTTTATATTGAAAATAAACAGAATTTTTGTTTGAAAATCATCTGACATTTTTTCACACTGATGCAGCACATCATTTTGAATGCATTGTGTGCATCCAAGCGATGCATCAAACTGTCTGTTTCCTTACGTTTCTGTTTAGTTTAGCATCACTGACAGACCACAAACGGACCACACTTCCTTAGACGGTCTTGTGTTTGTGGGGTGTGCCATAAAACTAGTTTATTAAACTCTATTAAATAGATCAAAGGTGAAGTTCATAGTTTCCAAAAAACACAAAGTTTCTTCTCAGTTTCAAGTTAAATCTACTGGTATTTGGTTCATTATTCACGTAAATAATGTAAAGAGGAAGGAAGTTCGGTGGATTTTTAACAGCTTCGACTTCTGTTTTCTGCTTTCAGACCAGATAGGAATGTTGTCTATCAAGGTAACTTAATTTCATGTTAGGTAGAAGTGTTTTTGATGTGACTGATTTATTTCTGTGTACATTATTTAACTGAAGTCACAAAGAGAGATGAGAGGAGCAGCAATGAGTTGAACAGCAGCTGAGACAGGATTTGTTGTCCTTCTCCTCATTGTAACAGGTACTGTATATGTACTTTTATGTTATAGGGTATTTACATTTTTTCAGAGCAACCTGAAGTGAGTTTAAGAGCTTAAGAAAGAACATTTAATTAAATAATTTATTGTCAGAAGTCCATGCTCCTAGATTTCACCTGTACAGTCCATAGACTATAAAAAGGTCATGAAGTGTTGTACATTAAAATACCTTAAAATTCTGACTGCAACACCAAACCTCAACTTTTGGAGCTTCTACTTTGGTGTATAAATGCCTGTATCTGGATTGTTCACACACAGTCGTTTGTGGATTTTCTTGTATCAGCCTTGTGATTGGCAAAGGGCAAAAAAGCAGGAAAATATACTTACAGCTCTAACATGGATGGTAAAGCAGGACCCATGACAATAAGTTATTTAACGGATGTGTTGCAGTGGGAATCAAAGACAAGGGTCTAATCCACCCCACCATCGCAACCTAATAATATTTATTTTGTATTCATTTTTACCAAACTTCAACAGCTAAATGTGCAACATGAAACAATTGAGTCTATAAATAATATAACTACTAACTTTCAAATTAATTCATTTAAGTTAATAGATGATTTTTAATGAATAAGAGACAGCAGCAAAGGTCGCTGCTTGTTTAAGACCTGGTGGCCTGACTGTTAAAGAAACACATATTCTTCAGGAAAGTCAAACAGCTGATCAGTCTGTCTGTTGATAAACTGTAGGAAAAGTTTGACATTTAAACTCTGGCAGCGGGCGTGTGCGTGAGACGAGAACGACCGCGACAGTTTAACGAGATCGCGCCAGTCACACAGAAGCTGTTGCCATGGTTACCTCGCGGAGCGCTTGTTTGCTTGTCTGTTGAAGGGAGCGCGGTTCGACCCGTGTGAAAAGGCCTTATAAAGCCTAATCCCTGTCACAACCATTCACAATAAATTAATTTAAAAAAGTGCCAAAACCTTTAACATAAAGACGACTTAAAAAGCAACCATTCATACAGCAAAGTGTATTTAGGCTACATGAGTGATCAATAGACCCACTACTGGGTGAGAGCCTATTATAACGCCACTCTCTCCCGATGAGTCCAAGCATCACTGGCAGCATGTTTAACAACATATGATCCGGTGCCGCTGAGCTGCAGCGCGTCGCGCATTCACGTGCGTTCAGTAGCGCAGCGTTACTTGGATTAGTAACTGTAATAATACAACTGTTTTGGAAACAGTAATCCGTTACATTACTCTTTACTGGGAAAAGTAATAGGCTACTGCAGTACGCCTATTACCGGGATGCCCATGGGACTAACAGGTGACTGTTCCAGAATAATGGTGGATGCACTAGATTCTCCATCATAGTCAGTGGATGAAATGTCTGAACTGACTTCCACAACGTGTCGTGGTTTCTTCGAAGGAGGAACTTTGGACTTCTGACATTTTAGAGTCTCTTCATGAGCTTTTTTAGCAACATGCTCCTGCGAGGCATACATAGTAGCTAAACAATAAAAAATGACAAGAGACTCAAGCTTTTTTTATACTGTAATTACATTTTTAAGCAAATTCTAGCTCCATTTTAAACTTCTGCTATGATTTAGCACTGCATGAACAGAATGTATGAAAATCTTAGTTATCATACAATCAACAAGCAATAGTGACAAAAATATACTCACCCACTCACTCTTTGATGATCTGTCTTTGATCTTGGATATTAATCCGCCAATCGTTTTGCCATGGCATTCACCTCATGTTTGGTGGGGTATCTGCTGTCCTCTGTGGCTCTTACGATAGAAATCATATTAGTCATAGTGTTTCTTATGATTCGGCAGAAGAGCTGCTTAGATAAGGCCACGCTCTGCTCGGTCCCTAGCTGTTTCTGCTCAAAGTAGGAGCGTCGCACCTGTTCAAGCTCACTGTCTGTGAAGACTATGTATTCTGGTTTGGACATAGTCACAAATTTAGAAGTACTAGCCTCCTCTTTTGAAAGGTCACTGCCTCCAGTGGGCGGGGTGACTGCTGAATTTCTGGATCAGTATCTACCTACAATACATTTACACAAACATTTTATTGAATAACATTATCCTTTAGTGGATTAAAAGAACACTTCTTTTCATTTTATATCGACTGTTGAGACTGACTGAAAGAGACTCAAAGCAGAAATGTCTAAAATAATGAAATATGTATATGTGACGCACACAAAATGTATGGTCACATTTTATTTTTGGTTTAATTTAACAAATATCTTTAGTTTTCTAACACTGCATAAATTTGATGTTGAGTCACCAAAGTCCTCCAATGCTTCAGCATTAAAGAAATGTACTCCACTAAGACAGAAGGGGGCAGCAGAGCGCTTCCCACTGCCGGTTGGTGACTGTTTTGATGACGTAGCTGACTTAATCTTGCCATTCTGGTCAGACCGTCAAGACCAACGGCAGCAAGTTTCCATTGTGGTTCATTTCTCCTGATTTACAGGTATTATTATCTGTCTACACGCCCTGCGCCTGGGGCCTGTAACATATATGGACTGGATTTGAAGTTACATAACATTTATATTAGAAAATCTGTTGTAGGTAGGCTACTATTGAACAGTTCTGTCATACTGTGAAAGACAGACCTGACCTTTTCATCTTTATTCACAACAAGCCATATAGCCCGGCACCTCAAGAAATTTTCAGGACCAGGAAACAGATCTTTGATGTCATCACGGGAAAGCGAAGGTAATAAGTCTTCTCCAATATTAGCAGCTGGAATGTAGACAAGTTACAGTCAGCACCAAGAAACTGATGTTGTCTTGAATTCCTCCAGATTTAGCAGATGAGGATATTTTGCCAAATCAACACCCTGACACAATTAGCATTGTTTGGACAGTTTCCTCAGTCTTGCTACACACTAACATTCTACTTCAAGAGCAGCGAGTGAATCTGACAGCATTTATAAATGAGATATATCTATATTCAAGCCATGCCAACACAGTAAGAGTGAGTATAGGGCCTTGCTACATAAAATGCATTCAATTCACATTAATATATTTTGTAATGCTTGATAGAGAATGACAATTGTTTTTAATTATTCTTATCAAATTCATTATATACAAGTATTTGCTATAGCACATTTAAACAAACATGTTACAGATTTAATAAATAGCATTCAGGCGCATTGGACTGATGGAGCTTAGCTAATAAAGACCTAAACACCTGGGTTTTCGAGGCTAGCACGTCGTAGGCTATGTATTACACTCATTTAGCGGGAAACACTGCACAAAGCCCTACCAAATACAAGCTCTAAAGCTGATGATACACGGGGCAGCTTTTTGAGCAGTGTTGCTGGGCAATGTTGCTAGTGGCAAGTCCGACTATGTTTTGAATGGCTGGCGGCGGTGCGGGACAAATCTCGACAGGTAATACAGCCTACAAAATTTGATCTGCCGAATTATGCATCCACCTTTTTAGGTCCTTCACTTTGCAGTGCTCATTGATCAAACAACTTTATTGCCACACATATTTACTGAATGTCAACGAATGGTACGTTATTTCTACTAAGTTTATTAAAATATTAAAGACTCTAAACGTTGATAAAATATATACTTCAAATCAACTTATCACGATTGATGAAGTCCACAAAGAATATTACAGCGTTTCTAAGGGACGGACATTTTTCAGGAGTTGGGATCATTAAGATTTTATTGACACACTTGTATTGGTAATCCTTATTGGTTCAGTTCTTTATTGATGCTCTTATCGGCCCTATTTATTACTAAATAATTAAATATATTATTTAAATTTTTTGTTGTTTCTAGAGCAGCAACAGGATGTACAGCAACAAAGTCACTAATATCTCACTGAAAACAAATTTAACATGTCAGTAGAATTAATATTAAATGTTCCTGACATCAACATACTGTGTGAAGTTTAGAAATTATGAACAGCTTAGTCCCTCCTGTCCTCCTCCTCCTGCTGCTGCTGCTGGTAGAGGGGAGGGCTGGTTTTCTCAGCCACCAGCTGAGTTTATAATGTGCCATATTTTAATGTACAGGCAAACTAAGCTGAACAGTTAGGCCTACTAAAGACAGACAGCTTTCACTTCAGCTTGTTTTTAACAATAAGATATTAGCTGAACTAGCGCTGTGCAAAACCTAAAGACAGCTGCAGCGGTAAAATAGTGGCTTTTTACTGGCAAAGGTTTTATTGAAGCATACGTACACTAACGACAGGAGTAGTCATTAATGTTGGTAATGTACACTGATCAGCTGGCTGACTTCGTTCCGTGTGCGCGCGTGTGTGCGGAGTGGAGGCGCTCTGCAGACACACGAAGTGTTGAACCTTGATTGGCGGTGATCGGTACAGCGCATGTGAAACTCAACAGAGATGAGAAGGAATGGTATAGCCTACAGTAGCTCACTCTTTAGCAGTGTTGGGAACGTTACTTTAACAAAGTAATTAGTTATAGTTACTCACTACTTGTTCCAAAAAGTAACTGAGTTTATTACTCAATTACTCTATAAAAAAAAGTAACTCTTTACCAGAGAAAGTAGGTCTGACTATTTGCCTTACTGTTAAAAAAATTGCTATAGAATTTGGATTTTTTGAGCAGTTTTCACAAGTCAGTTGAAATGAGTAGAACAGACAGGTGTGTCGACAGACAGCATGAGGTTTATCCCCCCATTAAATACTTACTTTCCTGCATTCTGGAGACATTTTCTGACCAATTTATGGTGGAAATGTTTTTATTTATATGAAGGGAAACAAAATTAAGGTGGCTGGTAACAACTCAAAATATTAAAATATAGGCCTAATTGAATATAATGCAGTAATCAGCTTTTGGACAATGCACTTGCTTCTTCTATATTTCTTTATTACATGTTTTCTGATATAAAACATGTTTTAAATAAGCTGATTCTGCACACTAAAAACTCCTGGGTTATTTCTTCAACCCATTTTCTGGGTTATTTGTGTTGGGTTAAAATTATGGGTTATTTTTTCAGAGAGTAACCATTTTCTGGGTTATTGGGCTAATATTTTGACCCAATTCCTGGGTTGTTTGGGTTTCTGGGTTATTTTTCAAAGAGTAACCCATGTTCTGGGTTATAGGGTTGGCTTTCTCCCTCTCAAATTTAAATTCAAATTAGCTTTATTGGCATGAATGTATAACAACAATATTGCCAAAGCTACAAAGAAATTACATAAGAACAATTAATCTCATTAAATAAATAAATAAAACAGTAAAAGTTGTGTTTGTGTGTGTTAATAATTAAAAAATATTAAAAATAAAAGTGTCAATTTCAAACCACCGGAGTTACAACGTTACTTCCTGTTACCGTTTAAAAGTAAACCCCTTGACACATTTTTTGAGTAGTCCATGCAACTTAGAATGGACACGAAAATGATCATGTAAGCATCCACAGTTGATGATAATACAGCTCTTTTGCAGTTGTTATCTCTTTTTGTTCCCAAATGATGCTGTTCCGTGCGCCCCAACTTTTAACGCTTTTATTTTGAAAGCTTTTCCGGCAAACGTCTGTTGTCGCTCAGTAACGTGACGTCAACTGGAATTTTCCATAGAGGAATTTTCTCACAACAGTCATTTGAAATAACCGTCGCTTCGCCCGCGATCTGGTTTGGCCTCTGCTGCTTCGGTTCTGCTTTGTCGTGTATTCAAGGTAAGCGAGTATTTTCAGTGTTGATGTAACGTAAACTTTTCAGTGTCCATGTCCCCATTGCAAGTTTAGAAAGTGTTATTAACCACCCAGCCAAATTTGAATGATTAGAAAACGATAAGTTCATAAAATTAGGTCTCAAAATGGTTGAAATGCTTTTTTCACATTGTTGAGAAATACTTAACGTAACTAACGTTAACGTTATACAAGTAACGTTAGCGTTACAGTGCAGCTAGTGGCGACTTGCCGCGTAGCCGCGGTAGAGCTTAGATTCTTTGCCCGAGTCCGAGCCCGACCCAAACATAGTGGCGGGAAATATTTCCCGCCACTATGTTCGGGTCGGGTCGGGTCTATGTTCGGGTCGGGTCGGGTCACTTGTTCACTTTGAACAAGTTTGAAGGAAAGTCGGAGGTATGGAAGTACTTTAAACTAGTTGTGGGCAGTGACAACATATGTGTTGGCTTTGTTCAATGTTCGCCTATGACAGCAAAAAAACAGGGACTTCGAAGATGAACAGACACATAAAGCAGGCTTGCCATGACAGAAAGGATGCTAGTCAGCCTTCAATGTCCTCTTTTGTTACTTCTAGCACCCTTTCAGCACCTGCTTAAAAAAATTATCTGGCAACGCCCCCGGTTATAACGCCTATGTAATGTTAAAAATGGTTGGGTTTAAATCGGGCTCGGGCTCATAAATACAGTTAATGTGTCGGGTCGGGCCGGTCTCAGACACAACGTGCTCGGGTCGGGTCGGGTTTGATTTTTTGGGCCCAATCTAAGCTCTAAACCGCGGCTACAGAGTAACGAGGCAACACAATAGTGCGCCATGCTTATCATATTATAGAGTGCTCTACTGGCTGAAGTAGTGAGAGTTAAAGAAGCAGGTCAAGTCTTCGAATTGTTGCTAACCTCTATATTGCTATTTTTTCTGCAGATCAATGGACAGCTTTGTCGCTGATAAGCTAACTGAGTGGCGGCTGTCTGAGCTGATAGATATTTTTAGAGGTGAGCATTTTACTCTTACTGCCCTTATATCATCTCTCTATATCTAAACATTTTTCCTTAATAGGGCTTCAATGTGTCTGTGCAAGATTTTGTGAAAGTCACAACTTATTTGACAGTGGGGTATGCATATCTATATAATCCTTATAGTTAAAAAATACTTGTGCCTTGTCTTTATTAAGCTGTTATGCAAAAGAATTGGCCATTATTCACCTTTGCATTAATGTCATTACACTTGTTAATGAAAGAAAAGATAGACAGTATAGACTGTCATTCACACAAAATGGGTAATGCTGCAAAAAACACATTAGTTAACTAGCAAAATGGGCCACGTTTAAAAAAAAACAGCATTCCCTTAAAAGTGATTATTTGTTAGATTGATAATCAAAGAGTGTCTGGTGAGTGGTTTTCAATTGTCTCAACTTAGTAACAATACTCATGTTGTCTTATTTTCTGTCTTTCAGGTGAAGACATAGATGAGGAGGCATTTCTTCTTTTTAGATGAGGACACTATCAAAAATCTTGTCCCCAAAGTTGGCCCCAGGCTTAAATTCCTGAGCCTCTTCACAGACTTTGTAAGTTATCTTCACTAGAGCGCTAAGAGCTTTCATGACTGCTGATCAACAGGCAGATGGCGTTTACATGCTTTAAGTGCAAAAGGCTAATCCCTGGTGATATCAAGTCTCTCTTGTCACATTTACGCACAGTTCACAATGTAAATAGTTCAACAACATATTTTCAGTGTTGTGAAAGCAGTTGTAACAGAACATTTTCCTTCATTCGTTCTTATAGAAGGCACCTACATAGGGAACACGAAGAGAACCAGGCTCTGGCCCAGCCTGCCAATGTATTGCATCAGCCTGCTAATGTTTTTAATGTTGATGAAGATGATAATCAAGAACAAGTTGAAGGTGTACAAGCAGAGCAGTTAGACAATGATTGGGATGAATTGGAGCAAGAGGGAATTACAGACAGAGTAGCCCTTTTTTTCTAGCTCATCTAAGATCCAGGTCTTCCCAGACATTTACTAACATAAACTATGTGGTTAATCATACCTCAAGTTTAATTGGTGACATTGTGAACAGACTAAAAAACCAAGACAATGTCTCTGTTTAGTCAGTTAGGTCACGATCAGAGCCCACAGGTAGAAGAGCTCCAGCAGGAGTTTTCAGATGCAGCCGAGCCTTTCAAAGGACTGGAGACAGACTACAAACAGATAAAGTATTTCACAAACTCGGGAAACTTCATTCAGCCAGTTGAGGAGGTTTTACCAAGCGTCTCTTATGTTCAGCAGAGGGATTCAGTCACTGGCAGTGTCCGACAAGTTGCTGTGGCTGATACCTATCAGCGTATTCCGCTCAAGCCTCTTCTAGTCAAGATACTGGAACTTCCTGGCATTTTACAGACAATGATGGAATGGCAAAGGAAAAAGAGGGATTTTCTTGAGGATGTGTTTGATGGAGAATTTTGTAAATCACATCCACTCTTTTCGAAAGAGGTGTCTGTGCCATTGTTGTTGTACAATGATGATTATTGTCGATTGTTTCATTTGTTATTTAACATTTCTTGTTGCTGCTGTTCAGAACATTTTAACAAAAGCTTTCAAAAAGAGATGGAGGCATTCTGATTCTGGCGTCCCCAGTGTAAGTGACACTTATCTGTCAATATTTTTAAATGTCCCGCCCCATCCTGTGATTGGTCGATTCACGCCAAGTGACTTTGACGAGCTTCATTCAGCTCACGTCTGCTCGTCTCTCCGCCGACAGAGTTCAGCAGGCAGGCAGAGAACAGGAACAGGTGAGCGCCACGTTGCGCCCAGAGAACCTGATATGGAGAGAGGGCGACCCACCTCCTCACTAGCTGTGTGAGCCAGGGGTGCGTTCGGATTACACAGTTTATTCAATCAATACATAGTAACGCACCGCATTTAACGTCCAGTAACGTTAACGGCGTTGAAACGATGGGAAAAGTAATTAATTAGATTACTCAGTTACTGAAAAAAATACTTAAACGCCGTTACTCCCAACACTGCTCTTCATACCTACATAGTGTACTTTTGTTGTCATAGAGGCTATGTTAGATCATATGCTGGGCCACATGGAGGTTGCTTCGGGGCGGCCAAAACTTGACAGGTATGCCAGGAATATGTTTGTGAATGTGTGACGCATGGTGGGCATGCAGGCCTGCGACGGTGGAAAACGGCAGCATCAAACGGCAGCGGTGGAAAACGGAGTGCCGCCCCGTACTCTGTGTCTCCACAACATTTTGGAGCATTTGACAGTACTGCATCCTTGCTTTGGCGATGGCACCTGTACCTCTCCAAGTCATCCTGCTTTGTCCCAGAACGTTGATGCTACCTTTAATGAAACTTCGAATATTTCGGATTTTCCATGTCCTGCTGTAGTTGACTCTTCTGCATCTTGCCAATCAAAGGTAATCCTATTGTTTAATTCAGTACACAACTACATTCACCAGGGGTGTCCAAACTTTTCCAAACCGGGTGCTTTTAATAATTGATAAACATCACAAATCGCCATGAATTCAAGCATGTCTGATTATGTATGCACTTAATATAATAATTTCTGGCTCTGCCATCTTAATGAGACACATAACAGCTATCTGCCACTATCTTTGTGTTACTATAAAACAGTAGGCCTACTGAACAAATGAACTAAACCTGAATCAAGACCGCAGCCGTACCAAACACCTAGGGCAAACCATGTTATGTAATGATTAATTGTGGCATAATGGGCACTACTGAGAACAACATCCAGCACAGAGTGTATACTGGTGTGCTACGCAGTAAGCAGTATGTGGTTTTGAATACAGCTTCATGAGTGGGCCATATTTAGTTGTTTTTAGACACCTCTGAGCTAATCCCTGTCATCAATATTTTTCTCAGCATACCAACAAAAATGTAAACTTGAATGTTATAAAATGCTGTTTTATGACAGTATACTGTTTTACATCGAGAATTTTCTTTTTTTGAAGGATGACACCAGGCATGACACTTTGACCAGACAAGCTACTGCTATTATGTTGACTGCAAGAGAAAAGCACCATCTTTCGCAGGTTTGTCTACTTACAACATCATTACATTTATTTAATCTGTGGCTTTGTTGATTATCTGCATGACAAGTCCAGTCTTGGAAATTAG
>JALXJV020000003.1:32828272-32845196 GCA_024633595.2 Lepomis macrochirus
CGATAAAAGAGAATAGATTTCTTAATCAGGAGAACGGTACTGGATATGATTTCCAGTATTTTGGCTCATACATGCATTTGCCGGTGTTTTCATAATATTTTCTAATTGCTCAAATTTGCAGACATTGGACACTTGCTGATTCACTAACAGTGTCACACTTCACATCAATGACATCCGATTTCATTCAATATATTCAGACTTCCATTCCATATATTCAAGGTTCATTCAATATATTCAGACTTCCATTCCATATATTCAGACTTCCATTCCATATATTCAGACTTCCATTCAATATATTCAGACTTCCATTCCATATATTCAAGGTTCATTCAATATATTCAGACTTCCATTCCATATATTCAGACTTCCATTCCATATATTCAGACTTCCATTCCATATATTCAGACTTCCATTCAATATATTCAGACTTCCATTCCATATATTCAAGGTTCATTCCATATATTCAGACTTCCATTCCATATATTCAGACTTCCATTCCATATATTCAGACTTCCATTCCATATATTCAAGGTTCATTCCATATATTCAGACTTCCATTCAATATATTCAGACTTCCATTCCATATATTCAGACTTCCATTCCATATATTCAGACTTCCATTCCATATATTCAGACTTCCATTCCATATATTCAAGGTTCATTCCATATATTCAGACTTCCATTCCATATATTCAAGGTTCATTCAATATATTCAGACTTCCATTCAATATATTCAGACTTCCACTCCATATATTCAGACTTTCATTCAATATATTCAGACGGACAAGCTTCATATATATATATATTATTTCCTAAGCGGCATGCCATAATATATATATATATATATATATATATATATATATATATATATATATATATATATATATATATGTATATATATATGTATATATATATATATATGTATATATATATATATATATATATATATATATATATATATATATATATATATATATATATATATATATATATATATATATATATATATATATATATATATATATATATATATATACATATATATATATATATATATAAAAATAATATATCTGCATCAAACCCTGCTAGTTCCTTTTGTATTATCTGAGTCTGACATCAGTGTGATGTTTCCATGGTCTATGTTGAAAACCGCTTTTGGCTTTTATCTTATGTTCATATATCATAACTGCTATAAGCAGCCTACCACACCACAGTGTTCTGCATTTCTTTTTCACACTTAAGCACATGAGCCCAGAATGAACATGAAGAACTGACCATGAAAAGCACAGACTATTTTGGCCAGTAAACTTCATTAAAGGTCACAGGTTCACTTTACTGATGATGTCCTGCCTCAGTGCACATAGAGGGTAACTGTAGAAAGCATGTGTACGCCTTCCACTCTTCCTTTGCATTGATTATGTGTAACTTAGCAGTACTTGGTGTTGCGACTTCTCCATGCCTGTGCGTTAAGATTTTTTTAAAAAGAAAGTGTCTAAAAAGGAAGTTAACATATAGGAAAGAATAATACAGAACAACTATTTCATGTACTACTGCTAATCTCCCTACATGCCAAAAATTTTTATTCATTTTTTATTTTAGAAAACTTTTTGTTTAGATCTTCAAATCCAAAACACCTGGAAGTAACAAATATTCCTGTTTTCCAAAACTGTTAAAATAAAATAAACACATGATAAAATTATATATTCCAATTCTGTTCTAGGTGCACACACACACAAACACACACAGATTGCAGTAGCTTCAGTCTAACAAATGAATGAAAGAAATGAATCGAAGAAATTTCTTAAATAGGTTAAGATGACCTCTCTCCTTCAGCGTGTCTTTACTTTACTTGTTCAGTAATTAAGTGTCCATTTAGTATCTGTGATAAAGAGCGAAATCAAGCCACTCACATTGTGTTTGTTAGAACTTAGAAAGGAAAAGAATGATACAGAACAACTGTATTTTACATCATACTGAACTTCTGCTCTACCTCTGAAAAGTGAGCATGATATGAACAGAAACATTTTCTGTTCAGAGGACTTTGTTAGATGCAATTTTCAGGCAACACCCAGATGTAACAAATATTTCTGTGTCCAGCTGATGAAAAAAATAAGATACTGACAAGATTCCAGTTGAGTTCTAGTTAGATAGATGCATGACTATAATCAGTCACATAATTAAGATTGTCTAGGTTTCCTTTCCCCAAATCATATCTTAGTTTGATTCACTTTGTCTAAATAACTGATTGTTAAATTAAGTGATACTGTCAAAGAGGCCACCACTCACTGCCTTTCACCCCCTATCTTAAAGTGGTACTTTCCACCCCCTGTTAGAAAGGTGTGTTCTGTCCACCCAGGGCAGTTCACAAGATCATGGAGAGTTCTGAGAGTTTCAGTAATTAGTCCAATTAAGCTCAAAATGGGGGTTCATGCCTTTGTTTTTGATTGTTGTCTGTGTCCATTTAACTCTAAGTAACTCTACTTTAAGTCTCATAATAAGATAGTTTTGTGTATAATCGCCCCCTTTTTGCAAATCTTGCTCTTGTTCACTTTAGCTATTAACTTCAAAGCAACTCAGTGTCTGCAGTGCCAGTTTCCATATGTGTAGACCATGGGCTTAAAGAGGTAATTTTATATTTTTTGGTTTTGCCCTTTCCTTTATTGTTATATCTTTTTTTGTGCATGTAGGTGAAAAAGCCCACCCCAAAGGAAGATACCATCTAACACAGAAAACACTGCTCTGAACTGCCTGAAAACATGTTGCTCTGGGCTAGTCAGGGACACCCTCAGAAACACTGGTGGAAAAACACGCTGAGCTGCAGTGACAAGTCCACCAGCTGCCTTCAGCTCATCCCGACTGTCCCTACCAAACTTTAGAAAGTCAATGAGCATGAAGTTGTTACTGTGATGGCTAATAGGCCTAGTCCTTAACCAGGTAGCCTCATGTGCAACTCCCGACAAAATTCTTTTAGTAGTGAAATACATCGTTCCATTGCTGAAACAGAGCAGGAAAACACAGAGATGCTGCAGCAATGCACAGTATGACAAAAAAAAGTGTTTTTTGAAAATAAAACCATGTAGGCTGAACCAATTCTGGTATAACCCCAAATAAATTGATAATTGAATAAAATGAATGAGCATAATATGACCAATATAACTACATTTAATGCGACATTCTCATTGTAAACATAGTGTTGCTGCATTTATATGTTGCCTAATCTGTACATTTAGTCCTTTTTATATGCCTCTAGGTTAGCATTGGGTGTATTTAGACTGTAGTCGCGGTGTCTTCTTTGTGGGCCTATATATATTTTTATTGTTAATGGCTTCCCAGTTCCATTTTTCTCCATAAATGCCATGAGATCCGGGAGGTGTGGTTTGCAACTGTGGCCCCTTGCTCCCGCCATAGACTGTGGCTCCCGCAAGACTAGACTGCTCCAACTAGAAAAACTATTCTGGAACGCCACTTGATGTCGGATTTCCTGCTTGTGAACTCGGAGAAAAAAATTGTACCCCGACTTCAGGAGTAGCAGCTGAATGACGTCAGAAAACACTGTCAGCGCCCATGGAAGCACACTGTATAAATGGTAAACCAAAAACTAAAAGGCAACAAAACGTATATTTGCATGTAAAATAATACATTGCCTACGATCATATAGTAAAACCTGTTCTGCATGTATATGCTACTGTTTTACACATACGGTAGCTGGCTACAGTAAAGAATCTCATAAAGTCATCTTTTCTGCATAAAAGTTATTGTTAAAAATGCCAAAACATTAGGAAGTGTAACCAACAACACTGACTGACTTCAGGGCTACCAACTTACATAGCCAGAGGGGAACACAGAACTAGTAACGTCTGGGCTATTTATGTCAGTTGTTGCAGTTAAACTGCCATCCTTTTAATTAACACCTAAAGCACTGCTGAGGGTGCAACTGTGTGCACACTTTATTTCACGGTCACCCATGATTTTTGTTCACTTTCGGCGTCATGCACCACCATGCACCTGGAACGCTTTGAGGTTGGAAGTCGGAAGTTTCAACTGGGAAATATCCCAGTTCCGACCAGTCTTGAACGCGCCATAAGCAATGCACGTAGTCATCGTGACGTCACCCGTTGGTTTGTGGACTGCAGGCTGCAGCTTTGCTTTAAAGGGCTCTGGGCATAGCTAACGGCCGTGTGCAGAGCTAGCTATCTTGCTTAGCTAGGTGCAACTGTTACTCACGTTAACTGCCATTTTAACAGGGCTGATAACTTTGTCTAGTGAACAACAGTCTTAAAACTAAATGTACTCACCAGAGAAAGAAAACAGCCAACTCCTAATAAGCTTTTTCAGCGGCGCTGTTTAAATTTACACAGTGCTGAGGGTACCAGTCAGCTCTAGCCTCATTGGCAAGTTGCCATGGTAACGACTTCTCAATCATAGATAACCCCGCCCTGAAACATACTCTGCTTTTTGGTCTATTTTAAAATAAATGAGACTATAATTTACTAAATGAATATCATTTTGGAATGAAGAAGACTTGAAGCTAACAACTGAGACCATGCCTTAAGTTAAGCGCTGTTCAATGCTGCGAGCTGTATCATGAGGTCAACTACCGTAAATTTTCCTTGGTGGGATAATGTGTTAGCTGACACATTATCCACCCTGTGGCAGTGCTAAGAATAGCTGTGTTTATTTATGTTTGAACACGCTCCAAAATTCTGCAATAAAGAGTTCTTAACTGGAAATTATGTTATTTTGTGACTTGACCCCTCTCTTCAGTAGTGGGTGGTGACTTCTGGAACTCAAGTAGTGTGAGAAGTCACCGTCACCTCATCTCTTTATTTCATACATTTTGACTATTGTTCTGGTGTGTTCTGTGTTACAGTGGTACAGAGTCAGAATGTCTGGGGAGTGACTTACACCTATACTCAGATCTGTGCCTTCAAAGGATCAACTGTAGACATAAGCTGCACATACACATACCCATCCAGAATAAATGGCCACGATACTTCAGTTGTGGAAACATTCTGGTTTATAAAAGTGAGTAATCACGTTTATGTGGATATAAGAACGGACCCGGAGTATTCAGGTCGTGTGGAGTATATTTGTCAGAGCAAACGCTGCACTCTGAGAATCAGAGACCTGAGAGAGAGCGACTCAGCTGAGTACAAGTTCAGGTTCATAACAAACCAGCCAGGTGGAAAATATTATGGTTCACCTGGAGTCACTCTGTCTGTCACAGGTAACATTTTCATATCAATATTTTTTTGTATAATTCCAAGTGTTCAACATCCTTAACAAGGTAACTTGTGTGTGTGTTGATCAGTCTAAAGTGAAGATTTCTGTTCCTTGTTCACATATTCAGATCTCCAGGTGCAGGTGAGCAGATTTCAGGAGTCTTATAACAAGGCAGAGCTGAAGTGTCACAGCAGATGTCTTCCACCTGGTCATCCTTCCTACATCTGGTACAAGAATGGACAGAACATTTGGGGACAAACATCTAATTCTTATTCAGACTCCTTTGATCCTGCAGACAGAGTTTCCTGTGCTGTACGAGGATATGAGACGTCCCGCTCTCCTTCAGTGTGTGAGTTTACATCCAGTCTTCCACTGACATGACACCATCTGGTGGAGCCTTTAACCTTTTGTACTGCACATTAAGTGCATATAACTCAGTGGTATTTGGTGATTCATTGTAGAATTGGATGAAAACCAAATCATTGGCCCATGAGATTGTAGACATGTTGCATAATTATCTCTTATTCCATCTTCACTGCGAAAGCACTGGAGATTTGCAAAATAACATTTGACATAATGTCTTTAGACTGAAAATTCACAAACAAAACTGACTATTGGTCATAGACATTCCCTGATTATGTTTTGTGGACTTGATTTGGGCAATCTAACAAGTAGCCTACCCATGTAGTTTCTGATACAGGAGAAAATTAAGCTGCACTTTGTGTTTGTATGAAATATTGTCAAATTAAAATATGCTCCACTGTGAAAACTCAACCTCATGTTGAAATTAAATGTTAAATGTGTTCATGTTTTCTCCTCCAGATGCTCCAAAGCTTCCCTCTGTGGCAGTGAGTCCCTCTGCTGAGATAGTGGAGGGCAGTTCAGTGACTCTGACCTGCAGCAGTGATGCTAACCCAGCAGCTACTTATACCTGGTACAAGGAGAATGAAGAGTCACCAAAAGCATCAGGACAGAACTTCACCATCACTGACTTCAGAGCTGAACACAGTGGGAATTATTACTGTGAAGCCCAGAACACAAGAGGACGTCATAACTCCACCTTACATCTGATTGTTGTGGCAGGTAAGGTTTTGCATTCAGCTGCACACACTCTGAAATGTATCATCTTGTACGATTTGAGTGAGGGCAGGAACTCGTAGACTCTGCTAGGGATATGAATAAGGGGAAGAAGCACTTTGACTAAATGTCGCTTAGTTCATTGAATGTTTTAGATTATAGGAGGAAGTGCATCTCTGTCTGAACCTCACCTTTGGAACGGTGACCACATTTTTTATGTGGTTACCCTGATTTCTTCTTTTCATTTTCTTCCTCTTTTGAATACCAGTTTGTGGTCACTGAAACTACTTGTTTCAGATCTGTCTCTGCTTTCTATCTCTGACAGTAGAGAGATAAAAATCTTTGATCTACTTTGGCTTTTTGTTTCTTCTCTGTAATGCTCCAAATCAGTTTCTTTACATTGGTAATAATTTGGTTAACTCTGGTGTTTTGAAAGCAGTGTTACTCTGTGGGACCAAACATGCTGTAACAATCTAATTTACTGTCTGTGTTCTCTTTTGTTCCCCATTTCTCAGGATCAGGTAAATTAGCAGTTGCTACAACAATCACAGTTGTTCTCCTGGTTATCATATTCCTCTGTCTCTTCCTGTGGATCAGGTGAGCAGCTCTGTTTCACTGAATCATTGAATGTTAAATCCCTGAAGGTCAGTTTGTCCAATTTAAAACATTCAATCACTTTTCTAATTATTTTCTCCTAATCAGGAAAAAGAGGGCTTCCAAGGAATCGTCTGAGCCTGAAGAGAGACCAGACAACAGGGAACAGGTGAGGATAGTCACAGATCTTATTCAAGAATGAAAGTCACTCACTCTTTAAGTGGAAAGATAATCTGACTGAGAAGGACTTCATGTTGCTTTTTTGATATCCTTCTTCACAGAAATTAATTTCTAAATGCTCTCTGTGGTTCTCCTCTTTTGTTGGATGTGACTAAATTCCCAGTAGATCCAGAAGCTTTCCTACTTTTTTATTTCCTTGTTTCCTTTTTTATCTTTCCTTGTAAATTCCTTTACTTAGCTCTTTACTGTGATGCACGGTGAAGCAGGGATATTTGTTCCATCATTACCACAGCTGCAGTTGCTTTAACATTTTCTCTCATGATTACAATCATCTGCAAGAATTCATTATTCAGATGAAAAACCTACTCATGTAAAATATGTCTGTACAGTTTCTACCTGATCAGCCAGAGGAGCAGGACAACCTTCAGTATGCCAGCATCCATTTCACCAACAACCAGGCAGATCCTCTCTACTCCAACATCAGACCAGTTCGCTCCCTCCGACACACGGAGCAACAAGAAGTCTTGGAGTACGCTGCTGTCAGATTTAAGAGTAATACTGCCCCGAGGTGAGCAGCTCTTCTCACAGAAACATTATCCTCACTTCTAGTGTTGTAGTCAAGACCACTCAAACCGAGACAAGACCAAGACTTTTAAGGGCAGAGACCAAGTCCGAGTACAAATGCGGTTGAGTCTGCAAAAAAGTTGTCTTAAAATCAGTCTCGAGTATTACAACACTACTCACGATTCAGATGACATAACAAATGGAATAAATGTGTTGATTTGTCATTTTCCCTCTGTTTTTTATATTTAAACACTGTTGGGATATGATGGTAATTATATTATTTCAAACAATATCTTTTTTTTTCTCAGATCCAGAGGTCAGGAAACTGGAGAGGATTCAGCTGCATTGTATAGCACAGTCAACAAAACCTAATGAACACAACAGATATTGCATTATGATATTTCTATGTTTCTTTTTTCTTTGTATTAAATCAGGTAACTACTATGTTTATATATATTTATGCATAGATTTCTCAGGATACGCCTCTCCAAGAATTTTCTAATTATATGCCCTAGCGAAACTTACTTTGTTACTAACTTTGTTTTTTACACTGCATGGGTCAGCTTTTTTAGAATAAATAAAGTATTTTATGACAGCATTCACCTGTAAATATAATTTGTATGAGTTTTTGTAACATTTAGTCTTTTTATGTAAGTTTTTATTTGTATTTCACCAGTATTTTTCAACAGCTAAAATAAACAGAATTTTTATTTGAAAAATATGTCTTAGACTATCAATAAGTCTGCATCATGTGACTTTTTTTCACACTGAAGCAGCAGATCGTTTTGAACGCATGGTGTGCATCCAAGCGATGCATCAAACTGTCTGTTTCCTTCCGTTACTGTTTAGTTTGGCATCACTGACAGAGCCCAAACTGTGACGACTCTTACCGCAAGATTTCCTTAGATGGTCTTTCTTACGTTTGTGGGAAGTTTTATGTGCCACAAAAGTTGTTAGTTACGCTCTCTTAAATAGACAGAAAGTTCATAGTTTGCAAAAACAACAAAGCTTTTTAGTGTGAACTTAAATCTACTAGTATGTTTGGTTCATTATTCTTGTAAATAAAGTAAAGAGGAAGGAAGTTTGGTGGATCGTTAACAGCTTCTGTTTTTTCTCTTCAGACCACATGTTGTCTTATCAAGACAACTTCCTTTCATGTTAGGAGTGTTTTTGATGTGACTGATTTACTTCTGTGGACATTATTTACCTGCAGATATTTTTTATTGTCTCTGAAGTCACACAGCGAGATGCGAGGAGCAGATATAAGTTTATCAGCAGCAGCGAGTGGATTTGTCGTCCTTCTCCTCACTGTACCAGGTACTGTCTACATTTATGTATTTACATTTAGTCAGAGAAACCTGAAGTTAGCATAAGAAAGAACATTTCAGAAATTATTCATTATAAGATCTCCATATTCCTATATTTGACAAGTTTCATGCAGTGTGATCAATTAAAACAGCTTAAAACTCTGACTGCAA
The DNA here is from genome assembly GCA_024633595.2 of Lepomis macrochirus. NCBI lineage: Eukaryota > Metazoa > Chordata > Actinopteri > Centrarchiformes > Centrarchidae > Lepomis > Lepomis macrochirus. The sequence goes on from JALXJV020000003.1 coordinate 32,837,389, forward strand.
CACCAAACATTAACTTTTGGACTGTTTGGGTGTCAAATGTCTGCATCTGGTTTGGTAGCACACAGTGGTTTGTGGATTTAATTAGATTTTTCACGTAGTGTGTGTGTGTGTGTGTGTGTGTTTTGCCTTTATATTTCATCATTATTAAATATAAAGACAAGATTTTCATCCTTATATTATATAAAATCTAAATTTCTAAGGCAATATTACCATTATAACCAAGATCCTGAAGATATTAATTCAACTGAATGTCTTCTCCCTCTCCTTGCGTGTAAAGTTGTAAATTTATAATTATTCATTTACCTGACGCTTTTATCCAAAGCGACTTACAATTGCTATACATGTCAGAGGTCGCACGCCTCTGGAGCAACAAGCGGTTAAATGTCTTGCTCAAGGAAACAATGGTGGACGGGTCACAGTGGGGAGTTAAACCCAGGTCTCTCACACCAAAGGCAGGCGTTTTATCTATTGTGCCATCACCACTAAAATGAAAGTAAACTAAAATACTAAATGAAAATACAATAAAATAATTTATGGCACAATTTATAAAGATTTACTCAGGTGGTCTTCATGTTTTGGCCATGTTTACTATTTAAATGTTTACTGGGAGTCTCACTTAAAAACACTATTTATTTCTATGTATTTATTCACCTTTGTATTAATTTCCTCATTTATTTATTTATTGTCCTTTATAATCTTCAACTTTATTAATTAATTGTTTTTCATTCTCATTGTACAAATTAAATAATTTTGATTTAATCTCTCATAATTTTTTATAGTCCATTGTCCTTTTCAGAAAGCAGGATTAGTGAGACTATGTTAAGCCTTAGATGAAGGAAACTCTGGGTTATCAGTTTAAGAGATCAAGATCAGAAAAAACTTAGATCAGTAACTCCGGCAACTTATGCTGTGAAGCAAACCTGCTTGGGAGGAGGTTTCAGCAAACTCTGAGTTTCTCTGTGACTCCTCCCCTCCTGTGGAGCCCGAAGCAGCCGCGGTCTGAGACACTGTTTCAGTTCCTTATTCATACTGTCGATACCAAAGCACAAACAGAAGGCCTTCATTTGCAGACGTTTTTACAAACATCAGTGTCCCAGTTAGATATGAGTTCCTCACCCAAGACATCTTCAACATGACCACTTTTATGATCAATCTGTCATGAATGTAAGGACTGAGACAGAGACATTGTGATTTCATCCACAGAATAAAATCTGTGACTCTGTGGACATTAAGGCAGCTGTCAGGTTAGCAACAATTGCACTGAAATATTTAACGTGGCCCTACTGCACGTGAATAAATATAATTAAAATCCAACGTAACATTAAGGAAAGTCTGGTAAATGATGAATGAGCAGACTACGCTGAATAAAATATATTATTGTTAACTAATTGACTCCTTTCATCCTGTGATTTAAGATAAACATCATGGTCCACGTTTTGAGCATCACTGGGTTAAAACAGAGGCTTGTTTACCCGTTGCCATGATGAATCATCCTATCAGATCTCTATTGATGATGCTTCTTTGAATTCCCCATGCACACGCTTCAATCATGTGTGCAGGGACCCTTGATTTGCCGTCTCAAAATCATCATAAAGTTGAATCTGTAGAGTGTGTTTTGGCTGGGAAAACAAATCATTACTTTTGAAGAATGAACCATCACATATCTTTATAAACACCTTCTTTATGTTTCTTGACCTGCAGGAAATCTTCACATAATTCACTATTCTTAAACATAGATTTTCCAATTGATCAAAACAGTTTTCCACCTTTTTTTCCCAAATCGATTCCTTGAATCTCCGAAGAAGTACAGCTGAAAATGTCATTTACAAGCTCTTCCATTGACCCTACCATTGCTTGGACAGTGCTCTCACACACCTGATGCTTGCAATTGTGCTACAACAGATCCACACAGGTTTAACAAATGATGCTTGTCAACAGAAATCCGGCTAGTTACTGTAGTATCTGTACAGACTGCCTGAGAACTTGAAGGCTCATCACCTTCATTTTGAACGTCCACATTGTCAATAGTATTTGGTGAACAAGTGTCCTTGTGCAAAAGAACGAGGTGTTTTTGAACCCTGAATACGTACAAAATGATAAAGAACATCCTGGTTGTCCACATTTCAAGCGTAATGTCTTTCCTAGATATAATCCATGGTGAAGTCTCAAATGCTGACAAAGCAATGCAGAACTTTTCTGGTGTTCCTTACAAACATATCAAGCGTATTTGCAAACAAAGATGTGTATCACCTCAAGTATTAGTGTGTAACAGCCTTGCTCTGAGCTCCTTTACTCTGGGACTTTCCTTGGCACTTCCCACATCGATGTTAAACACCGTGTTTTTTGATGAATGTGTAGAAGCTGTTGAGGGATTCGTGGTAGTTAACACTGAAGTTTGTGCCTTGCAAGGGATGGCCTTCTGGTCAGCGATGACATAGAACCTCTGAATGTTGTTCTTCTGTTCACCAACACAAAGGAGGAAGGGCTGTCCTGGTTCCAAGCTCCCTAGGAAGGTCTCTACACTGGCTCCAATCTGTGACAAACACAGAGAGAACATATTAATATAAGTTATGCAACACAAGCAGCAGCAGTATGAGAACGACTGGATGAAAAACATTCAACATGGCATACCTTGAGATATCTCACCACATGGTTGACAGCTTAATATGAGCTGATTTTAGCACTCTTCTTGTGGCCTTTTGAGGTAGGGGAAGCAGGTGAACCAGCAGTAGAATGCCAAAGATTATGCCAAAGACAATACTTAAGCGTAAGAAGATAAGAATCTGTTGTGTAAATGTTTTAAAAGGCAGAATGAGGCACACTTACCAGACTCATTTGAGTTTTGCTGCGCAGACAAGAGTTCTTCAACATGCTCATTAGAAGTCCGGTTCTTGCAGTCTGCCAGGAGCCTGGGTTTGAAGTGCGTCGGCCATTTTGCCAAAAATCTGCCGGAAACCTCTTCTCCAAACATCATCGTGAAATCTTGGTCAATCTACAGAAGAAACACCTTAAAGTAAAGTGCCGTGTTCTTATGGCCATACAGAGAAACTTATTTTATACGTACATCTTTTCATAGAAGTGTAGGTGTGTTACTTGGTCTCCACTCCCTGCTGTCGTTTCTGTGTCCCACAAAGAAGTAGCGCTCCCCCAAGGACTTGTCAATGCTGCATGAGCTTTTCCACCAAAAAAGAACTGGTTCGGAACTGGTGCTGGCGACGTCATTACATCACTGTGTACGTGGTAAAAGAACGGTTCTAGTCCAGCAAAGAGTTGGTGCCACTTTGGAACCAGTTTTCCTGGCTGAGAACTGGTTCTTTGGCCGTCGAAACACAAAGAACTGGTTCGCGAGTAGGCTCCGAACCAGCTCTCAAAATGCTTTGGTGGGGCTTTAGAGGGTAGCCTGGCTGAGGGGAAGAAGGAGGTGAAATGCTACCTTTGATGAAACATTCTGGTTTAATAAATTGCAAGATAAAGAACCACTGGATCTGAAAACAGATTCAGAGTATTCAGACCGTGTGGAGTATATCTGTGATAAGAACATCTGCACTCTGAGAATCAGAGACCTGAGAGAGAGCGACTCAGCTGAGTACATGTTCAGGTTCATAACAAACCAACAAGATGGGAAATATACTGGTTCACCTGGAGTCACTCTGTCTGTCACAGGTAACATTTTTATTTAAATATATTTTGTTCCAAATGATCAGTATAAAGTGCTGTAAATGTTTGATGAAGAAAATCTAGTCTCAAAGTTCCAGTTAGTAAATGAAGTTTTGCTTTAATGTGAACTTTTGGTCACATGATAGGAAGTGGTCATATATTGGTGGAAGATTGTAACGTCCGTCTCACTTAACAGTTGACTGTTGATGTAGGATGTGAATGGCGTCCTTGATGTTTCTCCAGACTGGTTTTGGTTTAGTGTTCAAACAGCTGTGAGTGATGCTCCTGTCAGGCTTCACATTAACAGAATGAGAGTTTACCATCTCCCTCCTGCTTAGTGACCACTTGTTTGTTTGCTGAATGAAAACCTCTGGATGTTTTTTGAAAGATCGTAAAAATATCTTTGAGATTAGATTATCTTCCCCATATATCATTACCAAGGGCAAAAATGATGACTTCCATGCTCAAAAACAGTTAATATTTGTTAGTATGTGATTTTTGCATGTGAATGAATAGAAATTATATTTCTGCTCTTTCATCACAAATCAGATCTACAGGTGCAGGTGATCAAGGATATAGTCTACCAGGGTTTATCAAAGGCAGAGCTGAAGTGTCACAGCAGCTGTCATCTACCTGATCATCCTTCCTACATCTGGTTCAAGAACGGACAGAAAATTCAGGAGAAACATCTTCTTCTTATTCAGGCAGCTTCTATCCTGCAGACAGCTATTCCTGTGCCCTTACAGGACGTGAGGATTTTCCTTCTCCATCAATATGTGAGTTTACTACACAGTCCCTCTCTGACAGGCTGCCATCTGGTGGCACATTTAACCTACTGCAGTGTCCAATGGCTGAAGAGCACTTTAAATATGAATAACCCCACCTCCCCTTTCTATGTTTAAACAATCTTTTTTGCCCTTGAGCTCTACAGGATCACTACTCCTGTCAGTAACTCATCCAACCTGCTCTGGATTACTGCTGTGAAAGATGTAGTTCTAACAGTTCTGTTTTAACTAAGATTTTCTCTTTCAGGTGTCCGTGGTCAAACCTGCAACAGAGTGACTTACACTGACAGATGCATCTGTGCCTTCAAAGGCTCATCAGTGGACATTTCTTGTACTTACAACAGTTATAAACCTATCACATCTAAATTCTGGTTCAGTCCTGAACTTAATCATCACTGGCGGTCTCTCACGCATCCTGGGGACCTTAGTAAAGACTCCCAGTATGCAGGTCGTGTTCAGGTGATTGAAACAGAGAGAGGACTCTCCACTCTGAGAATCACTGACCTGAGAGAGAGCGACTCAGCTGAGTATCACTTCAAATTCACAGCAGGAAGCTTTGAATGGCGGAGCAGTTTACCTGGTACAACTCTCATCTGACTGTCACAGGTACTGATGAACACAAACTCATTTCTTATAACACTGTAAGTCAGTTATTCTCTAATTTTTAGTACTGTACTTATGGATTATAAAAATTATATTAACTTTATCTGTTATTTTGACTTTGTGTGTTTACCTGTTATTCTAGTATAAAATAAAGAACAAATGTCATTTCTTTAAAGATCCAAATCTTCAGGTGCTGGTGAGGAGACTGTCTTCATACCCCTCCTGGGCAGAACTGAAGTGTCACAGCAGTTGTCGTCTACCTGATCGTTCTTCTTACTTCTGGTACAAGAACGGACAGAAAGTTCAGGGACAAACATCTTCTTATTCAGGCAATTTTGGTTCTGCAGACAGTTTTTCCTGTACTGTGAAAGGACTGGAAGATTTCCCTTCTCCTTCTGTATGTAAGTTTACTCCTCAGTCTCCCTCTAGACGTTATATCTAGTGTTGGCTCCAACATTGCTGAAAGTTTGATGAAAATAGAATAGAATTTTAAATATTGCATTTTTACCTGTCTTCACTGCAGGATTAAAAACTGAAGGGTTTGGGTTTAAAAAATTGTAATAACCCGATTTATAATTGTGCATTTAGTCTTTCTATTTAAATTATTGGCATCACACTCACATATTACACAAGCACATGTAGCACCTTATCAGTACAGCATATTCTTTGACTGTGTAAAATACTTCTTAGCAACAAAGCTCTTTCTGATTTCTGATTTTTTACATGTTTTAAACCAACACTTAGTCATTGTGAGAATTCAATGATGATCTGTTAACCCCAACTTTTCCTTATCTTGCTCAACCTGTCAATCAGCTTCTCTCCACTCTCAAGTTTAGATGCAAAAGTCTTATGAGTCCTGAAAATAACTTACATAGTGTTATTTTTATAACAAAAACTATCCCTTAGACAAAGAACTGTGTAAGAGCAATGACTGGTCAACCATTCTAAGACTGGTAAATGTTACAGGTCTGACAGTGCAGCTTTCTTCTAGAAATTATGTCAAAATAAAGATTATATACCTTTAATCCATTAATGTTTATGTTACAGGCCTCAAGCATGAGTGACCTGTGAACAGATATTGTGTCCTGTTTTGTACAGAAAAAGCAGAGACAGGAGATGTTACTTGTGATCATTCAGCAGGCTGTTCTCTGTCTTTATTAAGCAGAATATATCTTTTTTCCCCCTTTCCCCCTAAAATAACATACCTAAAATGATTCAGGAATAACTTCTCAACCATTTGGCCTAGATGCATAATTCTGGTCTCTTTTGAAAAGTCAGACACTAAGGAATATAAATCATTTTAAATTATTCTGATCCATCCACACAAACACAAGTGAAAAGAATGAAGGCAGATATTTGCCAAGTTATGAAGAATTAAAAGTGATCAGTGTTACAAGATCTGTCCAATCAAGTTTCCTTGTGGAAGTGATGATGTCAGAAAAATGCCACATGTGGGAAAATCATGCCTGACACACATTTTCATTGTTTAATGCACTCATTTAGCTTATTTAGCCACTAGAGGTCAGCAGTAGACATGGTGGTGTCCAAAGACACTGAACCAGGATCATTTACTTGGTCTCCTGTCTTCAGCACTGCTGGACTTTTTTCAGTCAAGTCATCTTGAAATTAAATGTTATATATATATATATATATATATATATATATATATATATATATTCATGTTTTCTCCTCCAGATGCTCCAAAGCTTCCCTCTGTGTCAGTGAGTCCCTCTGCTGAGATAGTGGAGGGCAGTTCAATGACTCTGACCTGCAGCAGTGATGCTAACCCAGCAGCTAATTATACCTGGTACAAGGAGAATGGATATCAAAACCTTCATCCTCTCAGTAAAGAACCACAGCTTGTTTTCAGCTCCATCCAGTCCTCCATACTCTGACTCTGCAGAGTATTACTGTGCAGCCGAGAATAAGCTGTGGAGGAAGACATCTAAAACAATCTTTATTAAAGTGAAATGTGAGTAAAACACAACTACAATCATCATTCAACTAGTGACAACTTTTAAAGCTGAATTATCCAGTCACATATTTTGGATTCCCAAATCTGCATGGATGTTGAGGGGATTCAAACCTTCAGTGATCCAGATAACCACCTGCCATAGTTTCAGATGCTCCCACACATATTGGCTAGTAACTTTAGAAAACCATCAGCTACAGTGGCTGTGTGAGAGTTATAAGTTAATATGTAGTATTTTGTTTCCTAAATAAATTTTGATAGAAAAAAAAATGCTGCCTGGATTTTGTTAGGTGGCAACATTTTTGGATTGTAGGAAAGGCCAACTTTTTTTAACCCCACACAGTTAAATTACAGTAGAAATATCATCATGTCATCTGCAGAAAAATGAATACAATTTCATGCTGTTTTCTGAAAAACAATTTTTACCATGAAATTATACATGTCAAAACATCAAATAAATATAAAGTACAAAGATTTCTTAACTTGTGCTAACCAGGAATATAATATCAATAAGTATATAGACCCAACTCTGCTAATAGACAGTCAGTCAGGGACACAATTCCAGTATTTACTGCACATTTCAATATTTTTGTGTTTACTCATAAAAGTGAAGGACATTCCTCTGGCCTTTGGTTTTATCAGCTGATCAACTGCTAAGGGTTCACACACAACCCAATAATACTATAGCTAAATGAACGTAAAGTAAACATTTTGCTGTGATTTAATTGCAATAAACGGATCAAACTGGTGCTGAAATAGCTACAATATGATGCCGATTTGTTAGACATATC
>JALXJV020000003.1:32845696-32886147 GCA_024633595.2 Lepomis macrochirus
CCAATTCTGTTCTAGGTGCACACACACACAAACACACACAGATTGCAGTAGCTTCAGTCTAACAAATGAATGAAAGAAAATGAATCGAAGAAATTTCTTAAATAGGTTAAGATGACCTCTCTCCTTCAGCGTGTCTTTACTTTACTTGTTCAGTAATTAAGTGTCCATTTAGTATCTGTGATAAAGACGAAATCAAGCCACTCACATTGTGTTTGTTAGAACTTAGAAAGGAAAAGAATGATACAGAACAACTGTATTTTACATCATACTGAACTTCTGCTCTACCTCTGAAAAGTGAGCATGATATGAACAGAAACATTTTCTGTTCAGAGGACTTTTGTTAGATGCAATTTTCAGGCAACACCCAGATGTAACAAATATTTCTGTGTCCAGCTGATGAAAAAATAAGATACTGACAAGATTCCAGTTGAGTTCTAGTTAGATAGATGCATGACTATAATCAGTCACATAATTAAGCTTGTCCAGGTTTCCTTTCCCCAAATCATATCTTAGTTTGATTCACTTTGTCTAAATAACTGATTGTTAAATTAAGTGATACTGTCAAAGAGGCCACCACTCACTGCCTTTCACCCCTATCTTAAAGTGGTACTTTCCACCCCCTGTTAGAAAGGTGTGTTCTGTCCACCCAGGGCAGTTCACAAGATCATGGAGAGTTCTGAGAGTTTCAGTAATTAGTCCAATTAAGCTCAAAATGGGGGTTCATGCCTTTGTTTTTGATTGTTGTCTGTGTCCATTTAACTCTAAGTAACTCTACTTTAAGTCTCATAATAAGATAGTTTTGTGTATAATCGCCCCCTTTTTGCAAATCTTGCTCTTGTTCACTTTAGCTATTAACTTCAAAGCAACTCAGTGTCTGCAGTGCCAGTTTCCATATGTGTAGACCATGGGCTTAAAGAGGTAATTTTATATTTTTTGGTTTTTGCCCTTTCCTTTATTGTTATATCTTTTTTGTGCATGTAGGTGAAAAAGCCCACCCCAAAGGAAGATACCATCTAACACAGAAAACACTGCTCTGAACTGCCTGAAAACATGTTGCTCTGGGCTAGTCAGGGACACCCTCAGAAACACTGGTGGAAAAACACGCTGAGCTGCAGTGACAAGTCCACCAGCTGCCTTCGCTCATCCCGACTGTCCCTACCAAACTTTAGAAAGTCAATGAGCATGAAGTTGTTACTGTGATGGCTAATAGGCCTAGTCCTTAACCAGGTAGCCTCATGTGCAACTCCCGACAAAATTCTTTTAGTAGTGAAATACATCGTTCCATTGCTGAAACAGAGCAGGAAAACACAGAGATGCTGCAGCAATGCACAGTATGACAAAAAAAAGTGTTTTTTGAAAATAAAACCATGTAGGCTGAACCAATTCTGGTATAACCCCAAATAAATTGATAATTGAATAAAATGAATGAGCATAATATGACCAATATAACTACATTTAATGCGACATTCTCATTGTAAACATAGTGTTGCTGCATTTATATGTTGCCTAATCTGTACATTTAGTCCTTTTTATATGCCTCTAGGTTAGCATTGGGTGTATTTAGACTGTAGTCGCGGTGTCTTCTTTGTGGACCTATATATATTTTTATTGTTAATGGCTTCCCAGTTCCATTTTTCTCCGTAAATGCCATGAGATCCGGGAGGTGTGGTTTGCAACTGTGGCCCCTTGCTCCCGCCATAGACTGTGGCTCCCGCAAGACTAGACTGCTCCAACTAGAAAAACTATTCTGGAACGCCACTTGATGTCGGATTTCCTGCTTGTGAACTCGGAGAAAAAAATTGTACCCCGACTTCAGGAGTAGCAGCTGAATGACGTCAGAAAACACTGTCAGCGTCCATGGAAGCACACTGTGTAAATGGTAAACCATAAACTAAACGGCAACAAAACGTATATTTGCATGTAAAATAATACATTGCCTACGATCATATAGTAAAACCTGTTCTGCATGTATATGCTACTGTTTTACACATACGGTAGCTGACTACAGTAAAGAATCTCATAAAGTCATCTTTTCTGCATAAAAGTTATTGTTAAAAATGCCAAAACATTAGGAAGTGTAACCAACAACACTGACTGACTTGAGGGCTACCAACTTACATAGCCAGAGGGGCACACAGAACTAGTAACGTCTGGGCTATTTATGTCAGTTGTTGCAGTTAAACTGCCATCCTTTTAATTAACACCTAAAGCACTGCTGAGGCTGCAACTGTATGTACACTTTATGTCACGGTCAGCCATGATTTTCGTTCACTTTCAGCGTCATGCACCACCATGCACCTGGAACGCTTTGAGGTCGGAAGTTTCAACTGGGAAATATCCCAGTTCTGACCAGTCTCGAACACGCCATAAGAAATGCACGTAGTCATCGTGACGTCACCCGTTGGTTTGTGGAATGCAGGCTACAGCTTTGGGCTCTGGGCGTAGCTAACGGCCGTCAGGTGCAGAGCAGGTGCAACTGTTACTCACGTTAACTGCCATTTTAACAGGGCTAATAACTTTTTCTAGCTAACAACAGTCTTAAAACTAAATGTACTCACCAGAGAAAGTGAACAGCCAACTCCTAATAAGCTTTTTCAGCGGCGCTGTTTAAATTTACACAGTGCTGAGGGTACCAGTCAGCTCTAGCCTCATTGGCAAGTTGCCATGGTAACAACTTCTCAATCATAGATAACCCCGCCTTGAAACATACTCTGCTTTTTGGTCTATTTTAAAATAAATGAGACTATAATTTACTAAATGAACATAATTTTGGAATGAAGAAGACTTGAAACTAACAACTGAGACCATGCCTTAAGTTGAGCGCTGTTCAATGCTGCGCAGCGTATCATGAGGTCAACTACCGTAAATTTTCCTTGGTGGGATAATGTGTTAGCTGACACATTATCCACCCTGTGGCAGTGCTAAGCATAGCTGTGTTTATTTATGTTTGAACACGCTCCAAAATTCTGCAATAAAGAGTTCTTAACTGGAAATTATGTTATTTTGTGACTTGACCCCTCTCTCCAGTAGTGGGTGGTGACTTCTGGAACTCAAGTAGTGTGAGAAGCCACCGTCAGCTCATCTCTTTATTTCATACATTTTGACTATTGTTCTGGTGTTCTCTGTGTTACAGTGGTACAGACTCAGAATGTCTGGGGAGTGACTTACACCTATACTCAGATCTGTGCCTTCAAAGGATCAACAGTGGAAATAAACTGCACATACAGATACCCATCCAGAATAAATGGCCACTATACTTCAGTTGAGGAAACATTCTGGTTTATAAAAGAGAGCAATTATGTTTATGTGGATATAAAAACGGACCCGGAGTATTCAAGTCGTGTGGAGTATATCTGTCAGAACAAACGCTGCACTCTGAGAATCAGAGACCTGAGAGAGAGCGACTCAGCTGAGTACAAGTTCAGGTTCATAACAAACCAGCTAGGTGGAAAATATTATGGTTCACCTGGAGTCACTCTGTCTGTCACAGGTAACATTTTCATATCAATATTTTTTTGTATAATTCCAAGTGTTCAACATCCTTAACAAGGTAACTTGTGTGTGTGTTGACAGTTTAGTCTAAAATGAAGATTTCTGTTCCTTATTCACATATTCAGATCTCCAGGTGCAGGTGAGCAGATTTCAGGAGTCTTATAACAAGGCAGAGCTGAAGTGTCACAGCAGATGTCGTCTACGTGGTCGTCTCTCCTACATCTGGTACAAGAATGGAGAGAACATTAGAGGACAAACATCTAATACTTATTCAGCCTCCTTTGATCCTGCAGACAGAGTTTCCTGTGCTGTACGAGGATATGAGAAGTTCCCCTCTCCTTCAGTGTGTGAGTTTACATCCAGTCTTCCACTGACATGACACCATCTGGTGGAGCCTTTAACCTTTTGTACTGCACATTAACTGCATGTAACTCAGTGGTATTTAGTGATTCATTGTAGAATTGGATGAAAACCAAATCATTGGCCCATGAGATTGTAGACATGTTGCATAATTATCTCTTATTCCATCTTCACTGCGAAAGCACTGGAGATTTGCAAAATAACATTTGACATAATGTCTTTAGACTCTGAAAATTCACAAACAAAACTGACTATTGGTCATAGACATTCCCTGATTATGTTTTGTGGACTTGATTTGGGCAATCTAACAAGTAGCCTACCCATGTAGTTTCTGATACAGGAGAAAATTAAGCTGCACTTTGTGTTTGTATGAAATATTGTCAAATTAAAATATGCTCCACTGTGAAAACTCAACCTCATGTTGAAATTAAATGTTAAATGTGTTCATGTTTTCTCCTCCAGATGCTCCAAAGCTTCCCTCTGTGTCAGTGAGTCCCTCTGCTGAGATAGTGGAGGGCAGTTCAGTGACTCTGACCTGCAGCAGTGATGCTAACCCAGCAGCTAATTATACCTGGTACAAGGAGAATGAAGAGTCACCAAAAGCATCAGGACAGAACTTCACCATCACTGACTTCAGAGCTGAACACAGTGGGAATTATTACTGTGAAGCCCAGAACACAAGAGGACGTCATAACTCCACCTTACATCTGATTGTTGTGGCAGGTAAGGTTTTGCATTCAGCTGCACACACTCTGAAATGTATCAGCTTGTACGATTTGAGTGAGGGCAGGAACTCGTAGACTCTGCTAGGGATATGAATAAGGGGAAGAAGCACTTTGACTAAATGTCGCTTAGTTCATTGAATGTTTTAGATTATAGGAGGAAGTGCATCTTTGTCTGAACCTCACCTTTGGAACGGTGACCACATTTTTTATTTGGTTACCATGATTTCTTCTTTTCATTTTCTTCCTCTTTTGAATACCAGTTTGTGGTCACTGAACCTACTTGTTTCGGATCTGTCTCTGCTTTCCATCTCTGACAGTAGAGAGATAAAAATCTTTGATCTACTTTGGCTTTTTGTTTCTTCTTTGTAATGCTCCAAATCAGTTTCTTTACATTGGTAATAATTTGGTTAACTCTGGTGTTTTGAAAGCAGTGTTACTCTGTGGGACCAAACATGCTGTAACACTCTAATTTACTGTCTGTGTTTTCTTGATCCTTGTTTCCCAGGATCAGGAAAATTAACAGTTGCTACAACAATCACTGTTGTTCTCCTGGTTATCATATTCCTCTGTCTCTTCCTGTGGATCAGGTGAGCAGCTCTGTTTCACTGAATCATTGAATGTTAAATCACTGAAGGTCAGTTTGTCCAATTTAAAACATTCAATCACTTTTCTAATTATTTTCTCCTAATCAGGAAAAAGAGGGCTTCCAAGGAATCGTCTGAGCCTGAAGAGAGACCAGACAACAGGGAACAGGTGAGGATAGTCACAGATCTTATTCAAGAACAAAAGTCACTCTCTTTAAGTGGAAAGATAATCTGACTGAGAAGGACTTTGTGTTGCTTTTTTGACATCCTTCTTCACAGAAATTAATTTCTAAATGCTCTCTGTGGTTCTCCTCTTTTGTTGGATGTGACTAAATTCCCAGTAGATCCAGAAGCTTTCCTACTTTTTTTTTATCCTTTCCCTTGTAAATTCCTTTACTTAGCTTTTTACTGTGATGCACGGTGAAGCAGGGATATTTGTTCCATCATTACCACAGCTGCAGTTGCTTTAAGATTTTCTCTCATGATTACAATCATCTGCAAGAATTCTTTATTCAGATGAAAAACCTACTCATGTAAAATATGTCTGTGCAGTTTCTACCTGATCAGCCAGAGGAGCAGGATAACCTTCAGTATGCCAGCATCCACTTCACCAACAACCAGGCAGATCCTCTCTACTCCAACATCAGACCAGTTCGCTCCCTCCGACACTACGGAGCAACAAGAAGTCTTGAGTACGCTGCTGTCAAATTTAAGAGTAATACTGCCCCGAGGTGAGCAGCTCTTCTCACAGAAACATTATCCTCACTTCTAGTGTTGTAGTCAAGACCACTCAAACCGAGACAAGATCAAGACTTTTAAGGGCAGAGACAAGACCGAGTACAAATGCGGTTGAGTCCGCAAAAGTTGTCTTAAAATCAGTCTAGAGTATTACAACACTACTCACGATTCAGATGACATAACAAATGGAATAAATGTGTTGATTTGTCATTTTCCTCTGTTTTTTATATTTAAACACTGTTGGGATATGATGGTAATTATATTATTTCAAACAAAATCTTCTTTTTTTCTCAGAACCAGAGGTCAGGAAACTGGAGAGGATTCAGCTGCATTGTACAGCACAGTCAACAAAACCTAATCAGCACAACAGATATTGCATTATGATATTTCTATGTTTCTTTTTTCTTTGTATTAAATCAGGTAACTACTATGTTTATATATATTTATACATAGATTTCTCAGGATACCTCTCCAAGAATTTTCTAATTATATGCCCTAGCTGAAACTTACTTTGTTACTAACTTTGTTTTTACACTGCATGGGTCAGCTTTTTAGAATAAGTAAAGTATTTTATGACTGCATTCACCTGTAAATATAATTTGTATGACTTTTTGTAACATTTAGTCTTTTTATGTAAGTTTTTATTTGTATTTCACCAGTATTTTTCAACAGCTAAAATAAACAGAATTTTTATTTGAAAAATATGTCTTAGACTATCAATAAGTCTGCATCATGTGACTTTTTTTTTCACACTGATGCAGCAGATCGTTTTGAATGCATGGTGTGCATCCGAGCGATGCATCAAACTGTCTGTTTCCTTCCGTTACTGTTTAGTTTGGCATCACTGACAGAGCCCAAACTGTGACGACTACTTCACCGTAAGATTTCCTTAGATGGTCTTTCTTACGTTTGTGGGAAGTTTGATGTGCCACAAAAGTTGTTTGTTACGCTCTCTTAAATAGACAGAAAGTTCATAGTTTGCAAAAACAACAAAGCTTTTTAGTGTGAACTTAAATCTACTAGTATGTTTGGTTCATTATTCATGTAAATAAAGTAAATAGGAAGGAAGGTGGGTGTATTGTTAACAGCTTCTGTTTTTCTCTTCAGACCACATGTTGTCTTATCAAGACAACTTCCTTTCATGTTAGGAGTGTTTTTGATGTGACTGATTTACTTCTGTGGACATTATTTACCTGCAGATATTTTTTATTGTCTCTGAAGTCACACAGCGAGATGCGAGGAGCAGATATAAGTTTATCAGCAGCAGCGAGTGGATTTGTCATCCTTCTCCTCACTGTACCAGGTACTGTCTACATTTATGTATTTACATTTAGTCAGAGCAACCTGAAGTTAGCATAAGAAAGAACATTTCAGAAATTATTCATTATAAGATCTCCATATTCCTATATTTGACAAGTTTCATGCAGTGTGATCAATTAAAACAGCTTAAAACTCTGACTGCAACACCAAACATTAACTTTTGGACTGTTTGGGTGTCAAATGTCTGCATCTGGTTTGGTAGCACACAGTGGTTTGTGGATTTAATTAGATTTTTCACGTAGTGTGTGTGTGTGTGTGTATGTGTGTGTTTTGCCTTTATATTTCATCATTATTAAATATAAAGACAAGATTTTCATCCTTATATTATATAAAATCTAAATTTCTAAGGCAATATTACCATTATAACCAAGATCCTGAAGATATTAATTCAACTGAATGTCTTCTCCCTCTCCTTGACTGTAAAGTTGTAAATTTATAATTATTCATTTACCTGACGCTTTTATCCAAAGCGTACTTACAATTGCTATACATGTCAGAGGTCGCACCTCTGGAGCAACAAGCGGTTAAATGTCTTGCTCTAGGGAAACAATGGTGGACAGGTCACAGTGGGGAATTGAACCCAGGTCTCTCACACCAAAGGCAGGCGTTTTATCTATTGTGCCATCACCACTAAAATGAAAGTACACTAAAATACTAAATGAAAATACAATAAAATAATTTATGGCACAATTTATAAAGATTTACTCAGGTGGTCTTCATGTTTTGGCCATGTTTACTATTTAAATGTTTACTGGGAGTCTCACTTAAAAACACTATTTATTTCTATGTATTTATTTACCTTTGTATTAATTTCCTCATTTATTTATTTATTGTCCTTTATAATCTTCAACTTTATTAATTAATTCTTTTATTATGCATTTCTGCCTCATTGTACAAATTAAATAATTTTGATTTAATCTCTCATAATCTTTTATACTCCATTGTCCTTTTCAGAAAGCAGGATTAGTGAGACTATGTTAAGCCTTAGATGAAGGAAACTCTGGGTTATCAGTTTAAGAGATCAAGATCAGAAAAAACTTAGATCAGTAACTCCGGCAACTTATGCTGTGAAGCAAACCTGCTTGGGAGGAGGTTTCAGCAAACTCTGAGTTTCTCTGTGACTCCTCCCTCCTGTGGAGCCCGAAGCAGCCGCGGTCTGAGACACCGTTTCAGTTCCTTATTCATACTGTCGATACCAAAGCACAAACAGAAGGCCTTCATTTGCAGAAGTTTTTACAAACATCAGTGTCCCAGTTAGATAAGAGTTCCTCACCCAAGACATCTTCAACATGACCACTTTTATGATCAATCTGTCATGAATGTAAGGACTGAGACAGAGACATTGTGATTTCATCCACAGAATAAAATCTGTGACTCTGTGGACATTAAGGCAGCTGTCAGGTTAGCAACAATTGCACTGAAATATTTAACGTGGCCCTACTGCACGTGAATAAATATAATTAAAATCCAACGTAACATTAAGGAAAGTCTGGTAAATGATGAATGAGCAGACTACGCTGAATAAAATATATTATTGTTAACTAATTGACTCCTTTCATCCTGTGATTTAAGATAAACATCATGGTCCACGTTTTGAGCATCACTGGGTTAAAACAGAGGCTTGTTTACCCGTTGCCATGATGAATCGTCCTATCAGATCTCTAGTGATGATGCTTCTTTGAATTCCCCATGCACACGCTTCCATCATGTGTGCAGGGACCCTTGATTTGCCGTCTCAAAATCATCATTAAGTTGAATCTGTAGAGTGTGTTTTGGCTGGGAAAACAAATCATTACTTTTGAAGAATGAACCATCACATATCTTTATAAACACCTTCTTTATGTTTCTTGACCTGCAGGAAATCTTCACATAATTCACTATTCTTAAACATAGATTTTCCAATTGATCAAAACAGTTTTCCACCTTTTTTTCCCAAATCGATTCCTTGAATCTCCGAAGAAGTACAGCTGAAAATGTCATTTACAAGCTCTTCCATTGACCCTACCATTGCTTGGACAGTGCTCTCACACACCTGATGCTTGCAATTGTGCTACAACAGATCCACACAGGTTTAACAAATGATGCTTGTCAACAGAAATCCGGCTAGTTACTGTAGTATCTGTACAGACTGCCTGAGAACTTGAAGGCTCATCACCTTCATTTTGAACGTCCACATTGTCAATAGTATTTGGTGAACAAGTGTCCTTGTGCAAAAGAACGAGGTGTTTTTGAACCCTGAATACGCACAAAATGATAAAGAACATCCTGGTTGTCCACATTTCAAACGTAATGTCTTTCCTAGATATAATCCATGGTGAAGTCTCAAATGCTGACAAAGCAATGCAGAACTTTTCTGGTGTTCCTTACAAACATATCAGCGTATTTGCAAACAAAGATGTGTATCACCTCAAGTATTAGTGTGTAACAGCCTTGCTCTGAGCTCCTTTACTCTGGGACTTTCCTTGGCACTTCCCACATCGATGTTAAACACCGTGTTTTTGATGAATGTGTAGAAGCTGTTGAGGGATTCGTGGTAGTTAACACTGAAGTTTGTGCCTTGCAAGGGATGGCCTTCTGGTCAGCGATGACATAGAACCTCTGAATGTTGTTCTTCTGTTCACCAACACAAAGGAGGAAGGGCTGTCCTGGTTCCAAGCTCCCTAGGAAGGTCTCTACACTGGCTCCAATCTGTGACAAACACAGAGAGAGAACATATTAATATAAGTTATGCAACACAAGCAGCAGCAGTATGAGAACGACTGGATGAAAAACATTCAACATGGCATACCTTGAGATATCTCACCACATGGTTGACAGCTTAATATGAGCTGATTTTAGCACTCTTCTTGTGGCCTTTTGAGGTAGGGGGGAAGCAGGTGAACCAGCAGTAGAATGCCAAAGATTATGCCAAAGACAATACTTAACGTAAGAAGATAAGAATCTGTTGTGTAAATGTTTTAAAGGCAGAATGAGGCACACTTACCAGACTCATTTGAGTTTTGCTGCGCAGACAAGAGTTCTTCAACATGCTCATTAGAAGTCCGGTTCTTGCAGTCTGCCAGGAGCCTGGGTTTGAAGTGCGTCGGCCATTTTGCCAAAAATCTGCCGGAAACCTCTTCTCCAAACATCATCGTGAAATCTTGGTCAATCTACAGAAGAAACACCTTAAAGTAAAGTGCCGTGTTCTTATGGCCATACAGAGAAACTTATTTTATAATGTACATCTTTTCATAGAAGTGTAGGTGTGTTACTTGGTCTCCACTCCCTGCTGTCGCTTCTGTGTCCCACAAAGAAGTAGCGCCCCCAAGGACTTGTCAATGCTGCATGAGCTTTTCCACCAAAAAAGAACTGGTTCGAACTGGTGCTGGCGACGCCATTACATCACTGTGTACGTGGTAAAAGAACGGTTCTAGTCCAGCAAAGAGTTGGTGCCACTTTGGAACCAGTTTTCCTGGCTGAGAACTGGTTCTTTGGCCGTCGAAACACAAAGAACTGGTTCGCGAGTAGGCTCCGAACCAGCTCTCAAAATGCTTTGGTGGGGCTTTAGAGGGTAGCCTGGCTGAGGGGAAGAAGGAGGTGAAATGCTACCTTTGATGAAACATTCTGGTTTAATAAATTGCAAGATAAAGAACCACTGGATCTGAAAACAGATTCAGAGTATTCAGACCGTGTGGAGTATATCTGTGATAAGAACATCTGCACTCTGAGAATCAGAGACCTGAGAGAGAGCGACTCAGCTGAGTACATGTTCAGGTTCATAACAAACCAACAAGATGGGAAATATACTGGTTCACCTGGAGTCACTCTGTCTGTCACAGGTAACATTTTTTATTTAAATATATTTTGTTCCAAATGATCAGTATAAAAGTGCTGTAAATGTTTGATGAAGAAAATCTAGTCTCAAAGTTCCAGTTAGTAAATGAAGTTTTGCTTTAATGTGAACTTTTGGTCACATGATAGGAAGTGGTCATATATTGGTGGAAGATTGTAACGTCCCGTCTCACTTAACAGTTGACTGTTGATGTAGGATGTGAATGGCGTCCTTGATGTTTCTCCAGACTGGTTTTGGTTTAGTGTTCAAACAGCTGTGAGTGATGCTCCTGTCAGGTTTCACATTAACAGAATGACAGTTTACCATCTCCTTCCTGCTTAGTGACCACTTGTTTGTTTGCTGAATGAAAACCTCTGGATGTTTTGAAAGATCGTAAAAATATCTTTGAGATTAGATTATCTTCCCCATATATCATTACCAAGGGCAAAAATGATGACTTCCATGCTCAAAAACAGTTAATATTTGTTAGTATGTGATTTTTGCATGTGAATGAATAGAAATTATATTTCTGCTCTTTCATCACAAATCCAGATCTACAGGTGCAGGTGATCAAGGATATAGTCTACCAGGGTTTATCAAAGGCAGAGCTGAAGTGTCACAGCAGCTGTCATCTACCTGATCATCCTTCCTACATCTGGTTCAAGAACGGACAGAAAATTCAGAGAGAAACATCTTCTTCTTATTCAGGCAGCTTCTATCCTGCAGACAGCTATTCCTGTGCCCTTACAGGACGTGAGGATTTTCCTTCTCCATCAATATGTGAGTTTACTACACAGTCCCTCTCTGACAGGCTGCCATCTGGTGGCACATTTAACCTACTGCAGTGTCCAATGGCTGAAGAGCACTTTAAATATGAATAACCCCACCTCCCCTTTCTATGTTTAAACAATCTTTTTTGCCCTTGAGCTCTACAGGATCACTACTCCTGTCAGTAACTCATCCAACCTGCTCTGGATTACTGCTGTGAAAGATGTAGTTCTAACAGTTCTGTTTTAACTAAGATTTTCTCTTTCAGGTGTCCGTGGTCAAACCTGCAACAGAGTGACTTACACTGACAGATGCATCTGTGCCTTCAAAGGCTCATCAGTGGACATTTCTTGTACTTACAACAGTTATAAACCTATCACATCTAAATTCTGGTTCAGTCCTGAACTTAATCATCACTGGCAGGATCCCTCATGCATCCTGGGGACCTTAGTAAAGACTCCCAGTATGCAGGTCGTGTTCAGGTGATTGAAACAGAGAGAGGACTCTCCACTCTGAGAATCACTGACCTGAGAGAGAGCTGACTCAGCTGAGTATCACTTCAAATTCACAGCAGGAAGCTTTGAATGGACGGAGCAGTTTACCTGGTACAACTCTCATCTGACTGTCACAGGTACTGATGAACACAAACTCATTTCTTATAACACTGTAAGTCAGTTATTCTCTAATTTTTAGTACTGTACTTATGGATTATAAAAATTATATTAACTTTATCTGTTATTTTGACTTTGTGTGTTTACCTGTTATTCTAGTATAAAATAAAGAACAAATGTCATTTCTTTAAAGATCCAAATCTTCAGGTGCTGGTGAGGAGACTGTCTTCATACCCCTCCTGGGCAGAACTGAAGTGTCACAGCAGTTGTCGTCTACCTGATCGTTCTTCCTACTTCTGGTACAAGAACGGACAGAAAGTTCAGGGACAAACATCTTCTTATTCAGGCAATTTTGGTTCTGCAGACAGTTTTTCCTGTACTGTGAAAGGACTGGAAGATTTCCCTTCTCCTTCTGTATGTAAGTTTACTCCTCAGTCTCCCTCTAACGTATATCTAGTGTTGGCTCCAACATTGCTGAAAGTTTGATGAAAATAGAATAGAATTTTAAATATTGCATTTTTACCTGTCTTCACTGCAGGATTAAAAACTGAAGGGTTTGGGTTTAAAAAATTGTAATAACCCGATTTATAATTGTGCATTTAGTCTTTCTATTTAAATTATTGGCATCACACTCACATATTACACAAGCACGTGTAGCACCTTATCAGTACAGCATATTCTTTGACTGTGTAAAATACTTCTTAGCAACAAAGCTCTTTCTGATTTCTGATTTTTTACATGTTTTAAACCAACACTTAGTCATTGTGAGAATTCAATGATGATCTGTTAACCCCAACTTTTCCTTATCTTGCTCAACCTGTCAATCAGCTTCTCTCCACTCTCAAGTTTAGATGCAAAAGTCTTATGAGTCCTGAAAATAACTTACATAGTGTTATTTTTATAACAAAAAACTATCCCTTAGACAAAGAACTGTGTAAGAGCAATGACTGGTCAACCATTCTAAGACTGGTAAATGTTACAGGTCTGACAGTGCAGCTTTCTTCTAGAAATTATGTCAAAATAAAGATTATATACCTTTAATCCATTAATGTTTATGTTACAGGCCTCAAGCATGAGTGACCTGTGAACAGATATTGTGTCCTGTTTTGTACAGAAAAAAGCAGAGACAGGAGATGTTACTTGTGATCATTCAGCAGGCTGTTCTCTGTCTTTATTAAGCAGAATATATCTTTTTCCCCTTCCCCAAAATAACATACCTAAAATGATTCAGGAATAACTTCTCAACCATTTGGCCTAGATGCATAATTCTGGTCTCTTTTGAAAAGTCAGACACTAAGGAATATAAATCATTTTAAATTATTCTGATCCATCCACACAAACACAAGTGAAAAGAATGAAGGCAGATATTTGCCAAGTTATGAAGAATTAAAAGTGATCAGTGTTACAAGATCTGTCCAATCAAGTTTCCTTGTGGAAGTGATGATGTCAGAAAATGCCACATGTGGGAAAATCATGCCTGACACACATTTTCATTGTTTAATGCACTCATTTAGCTTATTTAGCCACTAGAGGTCAGCAGTAGACATGGTGGTGTCCAAAGACACTGAACCAGGATCATTTACTTGGTCTCCTGTCTTCAGCACTGCTGGACTTTTTTCAGTCAAGTCATCTTGAAATTAAATGTTATATATATATATATATATATATATATATATATATATATATTCATGTTTTCTCCTCCAGATGCTCCAAAGCTTCCCTCTGTGTCAGTGAGTCCCTCTGCTGAGATAGTGGAGGGCAGTTCAATGACTCTGACCTGCAGCAGTGATGCTAACCCAGCAGCTAATTATACCTGGTACAAGGAGAATGGATATCAAAACCTTCATCCTCTCAGTAAAGAACCACAGCTTGTTTTCAGCTCTATCCAGTCCTCCAATACTCTGACTCTGCAGAGTATTACTGTGCAGCCGAGAATAAGCTGTGGAGGAAGACATCTAAAACAATCTTTATTAAAGTGAAATGTGAGTAAAACACAACTACAATCATCATTCAACTAGTGACAACTTTTTAAAGCTGAATTATCCAGTCACATATTTTGGATTCCCAAATCTGCATGGATGTTGAGGGGATTCAAACCTTCAGTGATCCAGATCCACCTGCCATAGTTTCAGATGCTCCCACACATATTGGCTAGTAATTTTAGAAAACCACCAGCTACAGTGGCTGGTGAGAGAGTTAATATGTAGTATTTTGTTTTGCTAAATAAATTTTGATAGAAAAAAAATTGCTGCCTGGATTTTGTTAGGTGGCAACATTTTTTGGATTGTAGGAAAGGCCAACTTTTTTTAACCCCCACACAGTTAAATTACAGTAGAAATATCATCATGTCATCTGAAGAAAAATGAATACAATTTTATGCTGTTTTCTGAAAAAAACAATTTTTGCCATGAAATTATACATGTCAAAACATCAAATAAATATAAAGTACAAAGATTTCTTAACTTGTGCTAACCAGGAATATAATATCAATAAGTATATAGACCCAACTCTGCTAATAGACAGTCAGTCAGGGACACAATTCCAGTATTTACTGCGCATTTCAATATTTTTGTGTTTACTCATAAAAGTGAAGGACATTCCTCTGGCCTTTGGTTTTATCGCTGATCAACTGCTAAGGCTTCACACACAACCCAATAATACTATAGCTAAATGAACGCAAAGTAAACATTTTGCTGTGATTTAATTGCAATAAACGGATCAAACTGATGCTGAAATAGCTACAATATGATGCCGATTTGTTAGACATATCAACTCGTGCTTTGTCAGGTCTATCAGAAAGACAGCAGGACAACAACTTTTTAAATGTTTGTTTTCCAAATGGAGTTTGGATCAATCAGGGCTATGGTTTGCTAACTTGTTCACAGTAAAGTACAATACCTGGGAATAAACTTACAGACACATATTTTCTAAAGTTTCAGATGCTTCCACACACAAAACTATTAGTCATTTCAACACAACACAATGAAGAAATCTCATCAACCACATGTGGAATTTTTGCAGAATTATTGCAGAGTTTTTCATTCTTATCACACCCAGGTATGTGACTGGGTTCTTCACAGGGATACCATTAACTTCTGACAGTAGCCTAATAAAAAGATTTGTTGAAGTTTATTTTTAAGCCCAATACAGTAGAAAATTCCTCAACACATCTAAGTGCTGTGATCCATTCCTCTCTATTAGACAAAAAATATATCATCTGCCAGTTGAGATAATTTAAATGATCTTAGGTCTACTTTGGAATCATAGACTATATAAAAACTTGAAACTTTTTTTAATGTGTACAGCCACAGTATGTGTGACAAGGAACAGAAAGGAGCCATCCCTTAGAGACTGTGGCAGAGACCGGTGGTCGGTGTGGCAGAGACCAGTTTCTTTAGCACCCCCTAGTGGTAGGGACCACTGGTCTGTGTGGCAGCGACCAGACCACAGAATTGGCTACAATCCCTGCTGAAAAAATGTTCAAAGGACCACAGAAAAACATTTCAGATCTCAAACTTACAGCGTTCTAATTCTTCCAGTCTATTAGCAGCTTTCCTTAAGAGGTTGGACACTGAATGTCTGCCTGCTGAGTTTGACATTACTAAACAATGCTTTATGGCGGGGAAAAGCCATGTAGATTCGCCGATGCAGTAAAATGCTAACCAACCAATGGGCAGAAGTTGACCCCTTAAGACACAGCCACTCCTCATTTGCATAATGAGGCACAAATGCATACAGAAATGTAAAAAACGACAGGCAGAAATAAATAGCATTGAAGAAATAAATAGGGTAAAAAATACAAAGGAAGAATAAAACAGACAAAAATATTATAATATGCACATAAATAAATACTTCAAAAAATAAGTAATTAATAAATAAAGTTGAAGATTATAACGGACAATAAATGTATGCTTATTTATTTATTGAGCATTTATTTATTTCTGTATTTATTTCTGTATTTATTTTTAAATATGATAGAGCTGGTCCTCCATAGCGCTCTTTGTGTTTTTGTAGTAAGAATTAACTCTGTTTAAATATATAGTTAGGCACAGTCCTCCTATTGAGGACCTCTTTATTTTAACTTGATTTGTTATTTTCACAGCACCCTCATCCACCCTCCTTTTGTTTGTTGTTACCTGCCTGCATCTCTGCTTACCAAATAAAAGTTATCTTTTTTATGAACTATGTTTTTGCCTATATGTTTATGGCCCCACTCCCCCCTAGGTGACTAATTTCCTGTGTTTTTAAACTAATTTAAATTTAGGACATCTCTGCACACAGTTTAAGCAAATGAACCACCTAAATAAGCCAAAGTCATTAAAACTCCTTTTTCATAATCAACATCATTGTATCACCATTGTGTGTCCATACCATTTCCTACCAGTCCAGTTGATTATGTGTGAATTATGTTCATGTTTGGTAAACACTAACAGGCATCTGAGTTTCTCAGGTCTCAGTGTTCTGCATTTCTCATAAAAGAGAAGAAACCTGACTGAAGAGTGAACAGAGAAAAAAGAAACCAAGAAAAAAAAAATCCAATCATAAATTATTGTTTTCTCTTCTTATAATTAAAACTCTGCTGTTTTACTAAAACAGCCTCGTGGTTCACAGGTCCAATGCATACCTGTTCTTTCACTGCACCAACAGACTGTGTGACATCCTGCCTCAGTTCATATAGAGACAAAGAGTCAGAATGATTGTGAGTGAGTGCAAACTCTGATTGTTAAGAAATCGTCTCAGGTTACGTAGGTAACCCTTGTTCCCCGAGAACGGGAAATGAGACACTGCTTCGGTGACGACACTATGGGAACGCCTCTAGGCGTGGCAGGGCTTAATGCGAAAGAAAACTACGCTAATCCTATTGGCTCAGTGAGAACGGTAGCATGTGACGGCGTAACCGTGGCGTATATATGAGCGCTGGCACATAGGTACCTTAGCTGTAACTGTCCGCTTGAAGTCATTTAAAGGGGTTTTGGATTTAATAAATGTAAATGTGTTTGGGTTTTTTTGATGTCTTAATATAAGGTGTTTATGGAGAATATGGTGCAATGCATTAAATCATCACTCCATGCAAGCGTTAGTGGAGCCCACCAGTGGGCAGTATAGTTTCCGCCTAGGCTAAATTGAACCCTGCTAAGGGTAGATGAACCCGATGCTTATAATTTACGAGAGTGGCACACTCAAACAAAACTAAAAGCATGGACGGAAGGCGCCACAGCTTAAGAGAAGTAACAAAGGTTTCATCTAACGCCCTCGGAAGCTGGAGCGAGGTATGCTGGAGTGAGGGGTTTATGTTGTCAATGGGTTTGGTTATGTTTGACGGGTTTAAATTCAGAATGTGATTTTATTTTTAGAATGTGTAGTTTTAGCGTGAAGTGACAACGATTTGTGTGTTTTAATTAGGGTTGTTTTATTATGTTTTAGCTAATTGATGTATATGAAGGTGTTTATGTTGACATTTTATCTATGTATGTTTTTTATAGTTTTCACGGTGTTCTGCGGTCACAAAAATAAAGAACCGTAAACATCAGTCGAGACTCTCTGCATTTCTTGCTGCGATCCACGGGGGCAGTTACAGTGAAAACTCTACTATGAAGCAACTTTACTATGAAGCAAGGCACTCCAGGTGGGGAGAGGTGCGGTGAACCCGGCGCAGTGTTTCGTTACCTGTTCTCGGGTAACAAGGGTTACCTAGTAACCCGAGATGTTCCCCTCGAGGGAACTTCGAACTGCGTCAGTGAAGACACTATGGGAACGAGATACCCACTATGCCGCGCCGAAACCCCGCCTGCCTCAGCTGCAGGCAACCTGTGAGCAGCGACTAAAGGGAGTGCGCTCGAGTGCCGGAGTGCGGAGGAAAGGTCCAGACTATAAAATAAAATCGGATTAAAGTGTGAGGAGTGGCCCAGCCAGCTGCATCACAAACCTCCTGGAGAGATGCTCCAGAGAGGAGAGCCGTGGAGGCCGCCATGCCTCTGCGTGGAGTGAGCCCCTACAGCCATAGGTGAAGGCACTTTGCGCACCTGATAGGCCAGGGAGATAGTCTGAACAATCCAGTTGCTGATGGTATGTTTGGACACCGGAGCCCAGCCTTAGGGGACCCGAAACATACCAGCAACTGGTCTGACTTCCTCCACCGGGAGGACCTCAGAGTATATGTACCCAGTGCTCTGGACAAGGCAGAGGAAATGAAGTCTCCCATCCTCCGCCGTCACATGAGGTGGAGGATGAAACGCCTGCAGTACCACGGGCCCCATCATGTTGGACTGCACCTTGGGAATGTATCCTGGAAAGGGGTGCAGGCTGGCCCTCCTGTTTCCTGGGGCAAACTCCAGGCATCAAGGAGAAATCGACAGAGCCTGGAGGTCCCCCACCCTCCTCAGAGAGGTGATAGCAAGGAGAAAGGCCATTTTCAGGGTCAGGTACTCGGCCTCAGCCGACTCCATGGGTTCGAAGGGGGCCTCAGCCAACGCTTCAAGAACCACTGCCAGGTCCCAGGTGGGAACTCTGGGGCGAGTTGCAGGCCTCATCCTCCGGGTCCCACGGAGGAATCGTACGAGCCTCCCCTGAGACCCATCCCTAGAAGGAGCGTGGAAAGCTGAGATAGCTGCCACGTAAACCTTGAGGGTGGATGGGGAAAGGCCCGCAGAGAAGCGGTCCTGCAGAAACTCCAGCACCTGAACCACCGGGCAGGTAACTGGGTCCACCATGCGTTCTCTGCACCATGTGGAGAAAACATTCCACTTTATGCCGTACATCCTCACACGGCGACAAGTTGCCCCTAACTTGGACCAAGGTTTCTTCCATTCTGATAGGGCATGAAGACATTTGTGCATAACCCGTATCAGACGGAACGGGTTCCCCCTCGGGGAGAACCCCTTGGTCTTCAGCTTGGGACGCGGGAGCGTCGCCTCGCGTCCCAAGCTGCTCGAGGGGGACCGCGAGAAGCCACACTCTGCCGCTGATCATGACGGTAAGAGCTGGTAGACGGCTGAGGTGCTCTTGTTGCCTCACCCAAGCGGGACCCAGCCCGGCGGGCGAAGTACTGCCGGAAAGCCTCACCTTGCGTCTTCACATGACGAAACCTGTCCACCACGGAGTTAACCGTGTTGGCGAACAGGCCAGTAGTGGAGACTGGTGAATCCAACAGGACTTGACGGTCTTTCTCTTTGATGTCCGACAGGTTCAGCCAAAGATGCCGCTCGGTGGCCACCAGGGCAGACATGGATCTACCCACCTAGCGGGCCGTCTCCTTGGTTGCTCTCAGCGACAGATCCGTGGCTCGCGCGCAGCTCAGCCATCTCTTCCTAGAGGGGCCCCCTCTCTGGGCCATATCACGCAGCAGGTCCACCTGGTAAGCCTGCAAGACCGCCATGGTGTACAGGCTCGCGCCCGCCTAGCCTGCCGCCATACATGCTTTTTCCACCAGCTGAAGTCACCCGGCAAGGTCTGGTTGGTGGCTGGTTTGTTGAGAGGCGACACCAGACGAGAGGAAAGGTAACTCGCCAGAGCCTCTTCCACCCGCGGCATCGTTCCATAGCCGCGGTCTTTAATCCCTGCCACATTGCTGTACTCCAGCAGCTGAGGAGTAGACAGCCTGGCAGAGAAAGGTTTATCCCAAGACTTACATAACTCATTATGTAAGTCCGGAAAGAATGGCAAAGATCGGCGTGGAGGTGCTGAGTGGCTCCTAAGGAAGTGATCATCCAGTCTACTGCTGGCATTAGGCTTCTTCATTGCCTGTGGCCAATCCAGGCTGAGTCTAGCCACAACCCACGTCACCACTTCCAGCATCTCATCATAGTCGGGCGCGGCGCTCTTCTGATGACGTCGGCCCGACACCCGGAAGTCCTCCTCCTCCTCCATGACGCTTAGCACATCTAGCTCCTCAGAGCCGGAGCGCAAAAGCCTCGCCAAAGTGCGTCCCTGAACGGAAGAAGCCGAGAAACGGGCTTTCGACCGGGAATGAGGGGAGTTGGAGTCAGCAGACGAAGGAAGAGAAAGGGCATCAGCCGTCTCGAAATCCTCCAGCAGATCTTGCTGCGATCCCCATGACCAACGCTGCCGAGCTGCCTCAGCGACCACAGGGCCTGTGCCACGGGGAGAGCGTATCTGGCCGTCCTCAGAAAAAAGCGCCATACGGGTCCTCAGTACCCGCATGGGCAGGGCCTCGCAATGGTCACAAGCAGCTCCCTCGAGAGCTGCCGTGGCGTGCGGCAGGCCCAGACAAGCAACACACAGCTCATGTGAATCTCCTACCGTGAGAAAACGCGGACAGGGAGGCACACATCTGCGGTACTGGTTTGATTCTGAAGACATACTGCAACTTCCAGGTTCTCCTCTTTCTAGCCAAGGTTTTGCGGGAGCTTTCCACTAACAACATACAGCCAGTGTGCCTGCTGAATAGAGTAGGCTAATGTACCTATGTGCCGGCGTGCGTATATACGCCAACGGTTACGCCGTCACATGCTACTGTTCTCACTGAGCCTATAGGATTGAAGTAGTTTTCATTCGCATTCAGCCCTGCCACGCCTAGAGGCGTTCCCATAGTGTCGTCACCGACGCAGTTCGAGTTCCCCTCGAAGGTGAACTCATCATTCTGTATAATCCAAATGTGTTTTCTCTTTTTGAATGGTCTTTTCTTGTGTCAGTGGTAAGCAGTGAAACAGGTTTAGTACAAACAGACCATAACAATATTTTCTTATTCTCTCTTATTATGTTTATAGTCCAAAAAATATTACAACTTTATTGTGATGTGGGTGTTAACTGTCAGTAAGCTCATGAATATTAATAATCTAACGAGGAAGGAAGTCTAGTCGTTTAACTGCCTGATATCTACTGCTTACTGACCACAGAGGAAAGGCATCTTTATTAAAGACAGCGCCCTTCTTCATTGTAAGTACAAATTTTTATTCATGTGACTGATACTGTATATCTCCTGTGTACATTATTTTATCATGTGACATGTTTTAATGTCTCTGAAGCCACACAGAGAGATGAGAGGAGCAGCTATGAGTTTAACTTCAGCAGGAAGAATGTTTTTCGTCTTCCTTCTCTCTGTGTCAGGTACTGTATAATAACCTCACATTCATTGCATTAAAACAGGGGAACCTGTCAAAATATAGGTCTTGTAAAAGTAGGCTGAAGGTCAGATGTGGAAATAAGTGGATCAGAGTTGTGCAAAAGACAAACTTCCCAGAAACGCTTCAAACATTGGTTCTGAGTGTAGAAATTGTAGAAACTCTGCAGATGTTAAGTTGTTTTTTTTATGTTTGTTTTGTGTCAATTGTAATGAATATTAGGAAGATTGTGGTTTGTGCTGGCCATCATCCTTTCCTCTTGTCTTTTGCATAAGATAACTGTGTGCAATTACTTTTACATGCTGTAAAGAGAGTATTTAGAGAATATTTGAAGTTTTAGTTATGACTGTTCCTCCTTACTCTGTGAAAACCTATTGCCCTGTTTAATGTGTTTTAAAGTCGACTCTGGTTGCAGAAGAAGGGAGATGATTAGTTCCTTTCTGCAACTATTTTATCATGATCAATTGTGTGTTACTTTTATCACGGTGAAGGTTTTTCAAGAGATGCTGGTTTTACACAGTGAAATCACACTGACACTTACTTACTAACTTATCTCTTATCTTCATCTGCACAAAACCCTGCTACTTCCTTTTGTACTGTCTGACCACCGTGTGATGTGTCTGTGCTCTGTGTTGACAGCAGCGGGGTCCAAAATTATCTTTCTTTACCGCCTGCCACTGTGACAAGCAAGTTTATTTTGCCTGCCACACAGAAATTGTATCTGTGACTTAATGTATGCACCTAGATGGCCTAAATGAAGGAACAACATTCAGCTCATTTAGGCAAATTGTAACTTAATGTTTCCCCTTTCAAAGTGGCGAGTGGTCTGATGGTTTTACCGCCTGTGCCAACAATTTACCCTCATTCAGCGGTCAGAGACCTTGATAGCAGTTTTCTGCATCTTATGTTTAGCTGCTAGAAACTCTCCCACACTTCAGTGTGCTGCATTTATTTTTAGTTGTCACACAACTCTGCAGCAACCAGACTGCAGAGTGAACAGAGAGAACTGAACAAGAAAAGCACAGACTCTCTAAAATGTGATCAATAAACTGCATTAAAGGTCACAGGTCTGATACATTCCTGTTCACTTCACTGCACCTTCAGAATGGATGATGTCCTGCCTCAGTGCAAATAGAGATTAACTGTAGAAAGCATGTGTACATCTTCCTTTGCACTGACTGTGTATAACTGAGAATGTTTTTCTGTAACATCAAAAAGTCATTATGCATTAAATAATTATATCTGGAGTTAGAACGTGCCTTGGGGGAAGAACAATACCGAACAACTGTGAGCATTTTATGTACCACTGTTTTTCTGTTCTATCTCAGGAAAGTGTACAAAATGTTCTTTTATTCATTTTCTGTTTGGATAACTTGTGTGTTGACACACAAGCTTCACTTTTCAGGCATTTTTTGAGGACTTTTTTGTTTTTGAATGAATGAAAAGGCGAAAGCAGAATGACCCAGAAGTAACAAACATTCAAAACACTAAAATATGATTTAAAAAAACTTATTATAATAATAAAATTATAATTATAACATATTTTATATTATATTCTCTATTCCAGTTAAGGTTAAGGATCTTTTTAATGACAATAACTGCAGATAGTCAGACAACTGAGGATCTTGAAACTTGTCCAGGTTACATTTTCGACAAATCATATTTGCAGTATGATCCACTTTGTTTTATTAACAGATTGTTAAATTAAGTTATTAGTGTTGATTGTTGTTTCTGATGTGCTTTGTGTTACAGTTGTACAGAGCCAGAATGGCTGGGGAGTGACTTACACTTCTACTAAGATCTGTGCCTTCAAAGGGTCAACAGTTATTATGTCCTCCGAATATAAATACCCATCCACAACAAATGGCCATGAGACTAAAGTTGAGAAAACGCTCTGGTTTACGAAAGAAAGTAATATGGATCTAAGAACGGACAGAAACTATTCAGGTCGTATGACACAAACCTGTGGTGAGCCCTACTGCACTCTGAGAATCACAGACCTGAGAGAGAGAGACTCAGCTGAGTACAAGTTCAGGTTCATAACAAACCAACCAGATGGGACATATACTGGTTCACCTGGAGTCACTTTGTCTGTCACAGGTAACATTTTCATATCAATATTTATGAGTTTAGTTCTAAGTGTTCAATATGTTATGAAGGTTACTCACATCTGTGTGTGTGTTGATCAGTCTAAAATGAAGATTTCTCTTCCTTGTTCACATATTCAGATCTCCAGGTGCAGGTGAGCAGATTTCAGGTCTCACGAGTCTTATAACAAGGCAGAGCTGAAGTGTCACAGCAGATGTCGTCTACCTGGTCATCCTTCCTACATCTGGTACAAGAATGGACAGAACATTTTGGGACAAAATTCTTATTCATCTAATTCTTATTCAGCCTCCTTTGATCCTGCAGACAGAGTTTCCTGTGCTGTACGAGGATATGAGAAGTTCCCCTCTCCTTCAGTGTGTGAGTTTACATCCAGTCTTCCACTGACATGACACCATCTGGTGGAGCCTTTAACCTTTTGTACTGCACATTAACTGCATGTAACTCAGTAGTATTTAGTGATTCCTGGTAGAATCAGATGAAAACGAAATCATTTGTCCATGAGACATGTTGCATAATTAACTCCTATTCTGTCTTCACTGTAAAATTAAACTAAAATAAGTCACAATGAAAATGTATTAACACAAAATCTGTTATCTTGTCTTTAGACTGTTTAAATTTTCTAGATCAGATAAAACTTGTGCATCTTCAGAGAAATTCCATGATTCATACCTGTCAAGTTTTGGATTAGAAAATAAGGGAAATTTTCCGGCGCTCACCGCGAGCAGTCCCAACACCCCAACCAAACTCCAGTACCCCTTACATTTTAAGACATGTGTCATAGCCTAAATGAAAACCCAAAACATTATATATGAAGAGCATTTATTTAAATGCTTATTTGCATATTTTGTTCATTTAACATTGCTTGTCTTTACATTTACATTTTATTTTCATTCCACACATTCTTTTTATTTCATATTGCTTTTCTTTTAAAGTTTTTCTTTTAATTTTGCATAACTTTTCTTTACTCTTTTAGTGAGTTATTGTACAAATTTGTTGCAGACTTTGCTTCTTTAAGACTCTTTTGGAAGGAGTGTATTTGTGGGCTGGACCAGAGTGGTTAATTTTACATGAGAGTAGAGCGCAAACAGTTCTGTTGTCGAACGTCTTACTTGCAGATGGCAGTTATCGCGAGGCTATTTGCTTCTCTGATTATCTGTTCTTGTATCTTTAAAAAGTGTCCAAATTGTATCCATGGTAACAGGAACTCATGCTGTTTCTGATACACGAGGAAATCAATCTGTTTTGTATAAAGTATTGTCCATTTAAAATATGCTCCACTGTCAAAACTCAACCTCATCTTAAAAATAAATGTTAAATGTGTTCATGTTTCTCCTCCAGATGCTCCAAAGCTTCCCTCTGTGTCAGTGAGTCCCTCTGCTGAGATAGTGGAGGGCAGTTCAGTGACTCTGACCTGCAGCAGTGATGCAAACCCAGCAGCTAAATACACCTGGTACAAGGAGAATGGATATCAAAACCTTCATCCTCTCAGTAAAGAACCAAAGCTTGTCTTCAGGTCCAGCCAGTCCTCTGACTCTGGAGAGTATTACTGTGCAGCTGTGAATGAGATGGGAAGGAGGACTTCTGAACACATCTTTATTAATGTGAAATGTGAGTAAAATGCAGCTAATTTAAAAAGCATCATG
Source organism: Lepomis macrochirus (assembly GCA_024633595.2). NCBI lineage: Eukaryota > Metazoa > Chordata > Actinopteri > Centrarchiformes > Centrarchidae > Lepomis > Lepomis macrochirus. The sequence continues at coordinate 32,870,938 of JALXJV020000003.1, forward strand.
CAATTAATGGCAACTTTTTAAAGTTTAATTGTCCAGTTAGATGTTTTGCTGATCATGCACTTTCTTCAGCTCTGCCTGTTTCACATTCACAGTCTGCTGCTGTTGTTCACTGAGCAGCTACAGTTGATGATGAAAAGCAGTTTTATTTATAATTGGTCTACCAGATCTGCAGAGATGTTCAGGGGATTCAAACCTTCTGTAATCCAGAAAAAATTACTTTTAATGTTTTAGATGCTCTCACACATATTGGCCAGTAACCTTGGTAAACCATTAGCTACAGTGGCTGGTGAGCTGGTGATTTTTGGCCAAAGACATTTTGCTGGAAAATTGCTGACTGGATTTCATTAGGTGGCAACATTTTTTGGATTGTAGGAACAGCTAACGTTTTGATCCCCACGCAGTTATATTACAGCACCTGCAGAAAAATAATTACAATTTTGTTCTTTTTTGAAATAGCAATTTTGACTATGAAAGCCCACATATCAAAACATCAAGGAAGTATAAAGTATAATGATTTCTTAGCTTGTGCTAATCAGGAATATAATATCAAAATCTGTATAGACCCAACTCTACTTCTTGATAGTCAGTCAGGGCCATCATTGTAGTATTTACAACACATTTCAACATTTTTGTGACATAACTTACCTCTGTTTAAACGTATGAGGGCATTCCTCTGGTCTCCTCTTAGATTTTAATGAGTATTACTCAAGTGGTCCTAACACATAGCTCTTCCTGTTGCCAGTCACAAAACCACCTCCAAAGTTTCAGATTCTTCCAAGTACAGAACTATTACTCATTTCAACACAACACAGAGAAATCTGCCCTCACTTTGGTTCAATTGTTTTCTCCTCCAGATGCCCCGAGGGTTCCCTCTGTGTCAGTGAGTCCCTCTGCTGAGATAGTGGAGGGGCAGTTCTGTGACTCTGACCTGCAGCAGTGATGCTAACCCAGCAGCTAAATACACCTGAGTACGAGAAGAATGGATATCAAAACCTTCCTCTTCTCAGTAACGGACCACAGCTTGTCTTCAGGTCCATCCAGTCCTCTGACTCTGGAGAGTATTACTGTGTAGCTGTGAATGAGATTGGGAAGAAGACATCTGAATACACAATTAATGTGAAATGTGAGTTAAATGCAGCTAATTTTAAACACATAATTTAACTAATTGCAACTTTTTAAAGCTTAATTTTCCAGTCAAATGTTTTGCTGATCATGCACTTTCTTCAGCTCTGCCTGTTTTACATTCATGTTATGTGATTCTTTCAACATTTCAGCTTAGTTCCTAAACAAGAACAACATGGTAATACTCAAAATTGAAGAGGCAAGGGCCGCTAACTAACTTAACAAAGATGATTCTACTACTCTTTGTTAATGAAATTTTGAATAATAATATTCTATTTATAGATATTATTCTATTTATTGTAATGAACCTACTCTTTGTCAATGAATTAATGAATAATAATATTTGGAAATATTATATTATAAGCATATTACAAGACCTTCAGGACTCCTTGGGTATAGCTAATAATTGCCAAAAATTATTACCAGAGATCAGTTAGTTATTAATTATCCAATTATTTCAAATCAGTAGTTTAATCAATCAGTCAGTCTCAAAACAAAGGGTGAATCCTCCGTCCAGTGACCTGGAGCGGTAAACACACACAGTTCCTGTGATCAAAGTGAGTTTATTTATCCACACAAAAAAAAAATCTAATTGTTCATAAATGCGTTCTACAGCTGATGGTCAGGTCATTTCAACTTTATTGAGGTTTATTTGACAGAAAATTCCCCATCTATCTCTATGTAGAACTGGTTACCTTGGTGATGTAAATTAGCTGATGATAGATCAAAGGACGTGGTCCTCTGTTCTGATTGGTGGACTGAAGTCTGTGTCCTCGTCACTGATACTGATGTACACACACACACAGGTTTTGCCATCCATACTCAAAAACTTTGCTTTGCATCTGTTTTGCTACCAGATAGTAGATTTTACAAGGTTAGATTTACTAACCGGTAGTATTCAAGCCAACAGTTGAATTTAGCTTCAGCCTACAACAGCCAGCATTTACACTCTTTCTCCAGACATCGCATTGTCTAGTTTACAGTTAATCTCCTGAATCTGTAGAGATGTTCAAGGAATTCACACCTTCAGTAGACCAAAACTCAACCTCATCTTAAAAATAAATGTTAAATGTGTTCATGTTTCTCCTCCAGATGCTCCAAAGCTTCCCTCTGTGTCAGTGAGTCCCTCTGCTGAGATAGTGGAGGGCAGTTCAGTGACTCTGACCTGCAGCAGTGATGCTAACCCAGCAGCTAATTATACCTGGTACAAGGAGAATGAAGACTCACCAAAAGCATCAGGACAGAACTTCACCATCACTGACTTCAGAGCTGAACACAGTGGGAATTATTACTGTGAAGCCCAGAACACAAGAGGGAGTCATAACTCCACCTTACATCTGATTGTTGTGGCAGGTAAGTTTTTCATTCAGCTACACACACTCTGAAATGTATCAGCTTGTATCTCCTGGCCAGGAGAAGGTGTTGGACAGACCCTGGACACACTGGTGACCGGTTAAACCTCAAGGTGGTCTAGGAAAGGATGGAGATCCAACACAAGGACCGATAATTTCATTCGTCTCTTAGAAGAGTCATAATTTTTGTATCTTGGGGAACGATGAGTTGTTCCTCTGTGTGTGCTACAGTGGAAGCACACAAGCTAGCGTGCGCACACACTCACGATGATTCTCATTGGTTTTGTAGTCTTTTTTTATCGACTTAGTTAGCCATTTAAATTTGGAAAGTATTGTTTAATGTTTAAAACTTAAAACCTCCAGACCTCAATTTTTATGTTGCATAGGGTATCTTTCCCTAAATAATGACATTTGTTCCTCCAAATGAAATTAAATAGGGTCAGATAACATTCTGATCTACTTTGGCTTTTAGTTTCTTCTTTCTAATGATCCAAATAGGTTAATTTACATTGTTTTCATTTGGTTAACTCTGATTGGTGTTTGGAAAGCAGTGTTACTCTATGGGACAAATGGGTCCAAACATGCTGAAACACTCTAATTTACTGTCTGTATTTTCTTTTGTTCCCCATTTCTCAGGATCAGGGACATTAACAGTTGCTACAACAATCACAGTTGTTCTCCTGGTTATCATATTCCTCTGTCTCTTCCTGTGGATCAGGTGAGCAGCTCTGTTTCACTGAATCATTGAATGTTAAATCACTGAAGGTCAGTTTGTCCAATTTAAAACATTCAATCACTTTTCTAATTAATTTCTCCTAATCAGGAAAAAGAGGGCTTCCAAGGAATCATCTGAGCCTGAAGAGAGACCAGACAACAGGGAACAGGTGAGAATAGTCACAGATCTTATTCAAGAACAAAAGTCACTGACTCTTTAAGTGGAAAAATAATCTGACTGAGAAGGACTTCATGTTGCTTTTTTGACATCCTTCTTCACAGAAATTAATTTCTAAATGCTCTCTGTGGTTCTCCTCTTTTGTTGGATGTGACTAAATTCCTAGTAGATCCAGAAGCTTTCCTACTTTTTATCCTTTCCTTGTAAATTCCTTTACTTAGCTTTTACTTTGATGCACGGTGAAGCAGGGATATTTGTTCCATCATTACCACAGCTGCAGTTGCTTTAAGATTTTCTCTCATGATTACAATCATCTGCAAGAATTCATTATTCAGATGAAAACCTACTCATGTAAAATATGTCTGTACAGTTTCTACCTGATCAGCCAGAGGAGCATGATAACCATCAGTATGACAGCATCGACTTCACCAACAACCAGGCAGATCCTCTCTACTCCAACATCAGACCAGTTAAGCTCCCTCCGACATACGGAGCAACAAGAAGTCTTAGAGTGCGCTGCTGTCAAATTTAAGAGTAATACTGCCCGAGGTGAGCAGCTCTTCTCACAGAAACATTATCCTCACTTCTAGTGTTGTAGTCAAAACCACTCAAACCGAGACAAGACCAAGACTTTTAAGGGCAGAGACCAAGTCCGAGGGAGGGAAAGACTCTTGGTCTCTTGGTTTACCTGTAGTCAAGACCTAAACCAGTTCCCCATACATGACACACATGTCTGGGGAACTGGTCAATCAAATATGGAACGAGATCATAGGTGCTTCTCAAATTGATCTGAAAGATCCACATTCCCATTAAAACACCCACATGCAAACACTAAGAGCTGAAATAAACACAAGCATCTTTATTCAACACTCCTTTTCCAAGCTTACCATCGCATGCGGAGGGTGACAGTCATTAACGGTAACAACATATTTTTAAGCAGGATTATTGGTTGCATTTGAATCAATATATTTTGCATCCAATCAAAGTTAGGATGTTAACAAGTAAATCAGACAATGCAAAAGCAATTCATTGATATTCTCAAAGTTATGGTCTTGACTGGTCTTGAAATAAAATCCAGTGTCCTCAATGTCCGAGACCGAGACAAGACCGAGTACAAATGCGGTTGAGTCCGAGATGAGACAACAAGTTGTCTTAAGACCAGTCTCGAGTATTACAACACTAGTCACGATTCAGATGACATAACAAATGGAATAAATGTGTTGATTTGTCATTTTCCCTCTGTTTTTTATATTTAAACACTGTTGGGATATGATGGTAATTATATTATTTCAAACAATATCTTCTTTTTTCTCAGATCCAGAGGTCAGGAAACTGGAGAGGATTCATCTGCATTGTATAGCACAGTCAACAGAACCTAATGAACACAACAGATATTGCATTATGATATTTCTATTTTTCTTTGTATTTAATAAAGTCAGCTTTTTAGAATAAGTAAAGTATTTTATGACTGCATTCACCTGTAAATATAATTTGTATTACTTTTTGTAACATTTAGTCTCTTTATGTAAGTTTTTATTTGTATTTCACCAGTATTTTTCAACAGCTAAAATAAACAGAATGTTTATTTGAAAAATATGTCTTAGACTATCAATAAGTCTGCATCATGTGACTTTTTTTTCACACTGATGCAGCAGATCATTTGAACGCATGGTGTGCATCCAAGCGATGCATCAAACTGTCTGTTTCCTTCCGTTACTGTTTAGTTTGGCATCACTGACAGAGCCCAAACTGTGACGACTCTTACCGTAAGATTTCCTTAGATGGTCTTTCTTACGTTTGTGGGAAGTTTGATGTGCCACAAAAGTAGTTTGTTACGCTCTCTTAAATAGACAGAAAGTTCATAGTTTGCAAAAACAACAAAGCTTTTTAGTGTGAACTTAAATCTACTAGTATGTTTGGTTCATTATTCATGTAAATAAAGTAAAGAGGAAGGAAGTTCGGTGGATCGTTAACAGCTTCTGTTTTTTCTCTTCAGACCACATGTTGTCTTATCAAGATAACTTCCTTTCATGTTAGGAGTGACTGATTTACTTCTTTGGACTGATTTGATGTGACTGATTTACTTCTGTGGACATTATTTACCTGCAGATATTTTTTATTGTGTCTGAAGTCACACAGCGAGATGCGAGGAGCAGATATAAGTTTATCAGCAGCAGCGAGTGGATTTGTCATCCTTCTCCTCACTGTACCAGGTACTGTCTACATTTATGTATTTACATTTAGTCAGAGCAACCTGAAGTTAGCATAAGAAAGAACATTTCAGAAATTATTCATTATAAGATCTCCATATTCCTATATTTGACAAGTTTCATGCAGTGTGATCAATTAAAACAGCTTAAAACTCTGACTGCAACACCAAACATTAACTTTTGGACTGTTTGGGTGTCAAATGTCTGCATCTGGTTTGGTAGCACACAGTGGTTTGTGGATTTAATTCGATTTTTCACATAGTGTGTGTGTGTGTGTGTGTGTGTGTGTGTGTGTGTGTGTGTGTGTGTGTGTGTGTGTGTGTGTTTTGCCTTTATATTTCATCATTATTAAATATAAAGACAACATTTTCATCCTTATATTATATAAAATCTAAATTTCTAAGGCAATATTACCATTATAACAAAGATCCTGAAGATATTAATTCAACTGCATGTCTTCTCCCTCTCCTTGCGTGTAAAGTTGTAAATTTATAATTATTCATTTACCTGACACTTTTATCCAAAGCGACTTACAATTGCTATACATGTCAGAGGTCATGCGCCTCTGGAGCAACAAGGGGTTAAATGTCTTGCTCAGGGAAACAATGGTGGACGGGTCACAGTGGGGAATTGAACCTAGGTCTCTCACACCAAAAGCAGGCGTTTTATCTATTGTGCCATCACCACTAAAATGAAAGTACACTAAAATACTAAATGAAAATACAATAAAATAATTTATGGCACAATTTATAAAGATTTACTCAGGTGGTCTTCATGTTTTGGCCATGTTTACTATTTAAATGTTTACTGGGAGTCTCACTTAAAAACACTATTTATTTCTATGTATTTATTCACCTTTGTATTAATTTCCTCATTTATTTATTTATTGTCTTTTATAATCTTCAACTTTATTAATTAATTGTTTTTCATTATGCATTTCTGCCTCATTGTACAAATTAAATAATTTTGATTTAATCTCTCATAATCTTTTATACTCCATTGTCCTTTTTCAGAAAGCAGGATTAGTGAGACTATGTTAAGCCTTAGATGAAGGAAACTCTGGGTTATCAGTTTGAGAGATCAAGATCAGAAAAACTTAGATCAGTAACTCCGGCAACTTATGCTGTGAAGCAAACCTGCTTGGGAGGAGGTTTCAGCAAACTCTGAGTTTCTCTGTGACTCCTCCCCTCCTGTGGAGCCCGAAGCAGCCGCGGTCTGAGACACCGTTTCAGTTCCTTATTCATACTGTCGATACCAAAGCACAAACAGAAGGCATTCATTTGCAGAAGTTTTTACAAACATCAATATCCCAGTTAGATAAGAGTTCCTCACCCAAGACATCTTCAACATGACCACTTTTATGATCAATCTGTCATGAATGTAAGGACTGAGACAGAGACATTGTGATTTCATCCAGAATAAAATCTGTGACTCTGTGGACATTAAGTCAGCTGTCAGGTTAGCAACAATTGCACTGAATCATTTAGCGTGGCCCTACTGCAGGTGAATAAATAGAATTAAAATCCAATGTAACATTAAGGAAAGTCTGGTAAATGATGAATGAGCAGACTACGCTGAATAAAATATATTATTGTTAACTAATTGACTCCTTTCATCCTGTGATTTAAGATAAACATCATGGTCCACGTTTTGAGCATCACTGGGTTAAAACAGAGGCTTGTTTACTCGTTGCCATGATGAATCGTCCTATCAGATCTCTAGTGATGATGCTTTTTTGAATTCCCCATGCGCACGCTTCCATCATGTGTGCAGGGACCCTTGATTGACTATCAGCTATATCTGATGTTACGGGGAAGGCCTTCAGTCAGCAGCCATACCACAAAGTACATTTAATTTTTAAATTAGATGGATTCGATGACTTGATCTTTAGAAACTGCTTGTCAATAATAGTTACATCTGTGCCATCATCTCCTCCTTCATGAGAGTTCAGAGTTTTGGTGTATGATCTCCATCAAATGTTTAATACAAGGTTTTACTAAAAAAGTTTAAAAAGTAAATAAATGCTCTCCTGATTCACCCCTAATGTCAAAGCTGAATTATTCATATTGTATCAATAAAAACTGAAACACCTGCTAAAAAAAATGTTATTCTTTTTCAGTTCTAGTTACAGAGATACGTTTTTGTGACATTGCAGAAAATCAACGTTTAAAGTGATTTATGCTAATCCAGGATAGCTGTTCCCAAACACACTGGTACCTTGATCCTCTTTGTCCTAATTTACAGGAAATTACATGGAACCTGCATAAGTTGTCCAGTCTTGTGCCATGGAGAGCTAAAGGACTACAGGTTTTCTCCCCTCTGTTTCTAAAAGGCTTTAAAATGACATGAAAACCTGCAGACTGTTAATTCTCCATGGCAAAGGATTTGACCCCCAACACAGTTTTTGTACATGTGCAGTAGTTTAGTAAAGTTTTACAAAAATAAATATATGAAAATAAGTTTGTTCTCTATGTGTTGAATCTGATTCTGGTTTCTGATTTCATCTGTTTTTCAGTGGTACAGAGTCAGGATGGCTGGGGAGTGACTTACACTCAAACTCAGATCTGTGCCTTAAAAGGATCGACAGTGGACATAAACTGCACCTACAGATACCCATCCAGCTTAAATAATCATGATACCAAAGTTATGGAAACTTTCTGGTTTACGAAAGAGGGTAAAAATGTTTATGTGGATTTGAAAACGGACCCAGAGTATTCAGGTCGTGTGGAGTATATTTGTCAGAACAACCGCTGCACTCTGAGAATCAAAGACCTGAGAGAGAGCGACTCAGCTGAGTACAAGTTCAGGTTCATAACAAACCAAACAGTTGGGAAATATAGTGGATTACCTGGAGTCACTCTGTCTGTCACAGGTAACATTTTAATTTAAATATTTATCAATTTAGTGTCCAACATCTTATGAAGGTTACCTGCATCTGTGTGCTCGTATGCGTTGACAGTTCAGTCTAAAATTAAGATTTCTGTTAATCATGTATTCAGATCTGCAGGTGCAGGTGAGCAGATCAAATTATTCTACCTTGGCAGAGCTGAAGTGTCAGAGCAGCTGTCATCTACCTGGCCATCCTTCCTACATCTGGTACAACGAAAATACCCTGTGGCGAAACACCTACTTATTCAGGCCTCTTTGATCCTGCAGGCAGCTATTCCTGTGCTGTAAAGGGACATGAAAACTCCCGCTCTCCTTCAGTGTGTGAGTTTACTCACAGTCTTCCACTGACATGACACCATCTGGTGGAGTAGTTTAACTAATGTTGTACCATGAATATACGTGCCTTAAAACGTGTGAAAGTAATTGCGTGTGTGCAGTTTAGTTCACTCAAGCTTTTTGGTTTAATTTTTAAGCACTAGTTCCACTACACTTTCAATGAGGGATACTTTCCCCAAAAAATAATTATTAGAAAATAGTTAATAAATATAATTAAAAGGTGTATAATTGATGCAGAAAACACCACAACAAACACAAAGTCTTGAGAATCTTTGTGACCAGAGCAACTCTGGACAGCGGCAAAAAAATATTTTTTCTGTTTTTCTTTCTTTAATTTCTTCCTGAATAAATGCTTCTCTTTAGGACATAAACTGTCAACAACAAAACACTATTTTACAAAAACATTTTAAAATTAATGTATGTTAATATCTCCTCCAGATCCTCCAAAGCCCTCTGTGTCAGTGAGTCCCTCTGCTGAGATAGTGGAGGGCAGTTCAGTGACTCTGACCTGCAGCAGTGATGCTAACCCAGCAGCTAATTATACCTGGTATAAGAGGAATAAAAATCCAGACCATGAAGATCTCAGTAGAGAACCACTGCTTGTCTTTAGCTCCATCCAGTCCTCTGACTCTGGAGAGTATTACTGTGCAGCTGAGAACAAGCTGGGGAGGAGGACATCTGAAAACATCTTTATTAATGTGAAATGTGAGTGAAACACAGGTTTTATGCTATTGAGAGATTAAATACACTACTCAAAAAATAAGGGAATACTGAATTATCAAAGTATAACATCATGTCAAGTAAAATTCAGGGATATCAATCTGTCCGGTTAGGAAGCATAAGCAAGTGTGAATCACCTGTTTTCACCTGCAAATGAAAGTGTCAGGTCCACTGGAGAGGCAACAGCAAGACAACCCCAGAAAAAGGAAAGGCTTTGCATGTGGTGGCCACAGACATTTGCTCTCTCCTTACCATTCCTGACTGATCTTTAGCTTTGCATTTTGCCAGTGTCCTTGTCACTACTGGTTGCATGGCCGTAAAACCTGCAGCCCATTCATGTTGCACAGGTAGTCCAGCTCCTCCAGGGTGGCATATCCATATATGCCATAGCAAGAAGGTTTGCTGTGTCTCCCAGCAGAGTCTCAAAAGTATGGAGGAGATACAATGAGACCGATAATTGCACAAGGACAGCTGGACATGGCTGTAGAGCGGGCATGAAGCCGGCTGCAGGGCCATAAGTGCTTCTTTGTGTGAGGAGGAACAGGAGGAGCACCAAGATGTTGTCAGGAGTGAAAACAGCCCCTTGAGGCCATAAACACTCTACTGAGTCACATCATGAGTTGCCGTGATAGAAGTTGGATCAGCCTGTGATTTTAATTTTTTAACTTTTCAATGTGTCCAGTCCTCGTTCAGTGGGTGATTTTGGTTTCCACTGACTATTAAGTAATTTTGTTCTCAGTGAATTATACAGTGTACAGTAAATATTTAGAACTTCAAGATGTGATGTTTGATCAAAGTGTTCCCTTAATATTTTTGAGCAGTATATTTCACATTCTTTGATTTTTTTAAGCTTGGGCTTAAGACTTTTCAACAAGAAGGCTGCAGTACAAACTGGGCTTTGTTTGAAAAAAGTGGACATTCAGTGTTTTTTGGAGTTTGACCCATTATGGACTAGAGGTCAGGATATCTCGGTCCTCTATTGCTTCATCTTGCTAAATTATTTAAATCTGTTTCTTGTGAGTCCCCAACTTTGTGGAACACTAAAGTATCCCTTTAACTAAACAATGAAAAGATTTTACCTACCTGCTTCAGTTTTCTAATGTAGTTCTCTGAGCAGCTTCAGTGCACTTAGATGATCAACTCTCCACATCCTGCCAAATATGCATCAACTTATGATAATCTTTACTCATATATACAGATGCACCAAAGTTTTCCTCTCGTCCAATGAGATCCTCTGCTAGAGATAATGGAGGGCAGTTCAGTGAATCTGACCTGCAGCAGTGATGCTAACCCAGCAGCTCAATACACCTGGTACAAGGAGAACCAAACACTGATTCAAGGACCAGAAGGAAGTTATTATTTCACCTCCATCAGCTCCGAGGACAGAGGGATCTACTACTGCAAGTCTGAGAATCCAGTATGGGCAGGTCAACTCTTCACTTCTATCTATAGAAGTTCAGTGTAAGTCAAGCTTTATTTTTTCATGATACAAAAGTAATTCCAAATCATACATATACTGGAATATATATTAATAGATATTGTTTAATTCCTTACTAGATGCTCCAAAGCTTCCCTCCGTGTCAGTGAGTCCCTCTGCTGAGATAGTGGAGGGCAGTTCAGTGACTCTGACCTGTAACAGTGATGCTAACCCAGCAGCTAAATATACCTGGTACAAGGAGAACCAAACACTGATTCAAAACCACAAAGGAAGTTATAATTTTACCTCTATCAGCTCCGAGGACAGAGGGATCTACTACTGCAAGTCTGAGAACCAGTACGGGCAGATCAACTCTTCATCTCTATCTTTAAATGTTCAGTGTAAGTTGAGGTTTATTTTTAATAATACTGATGAAGATTAAGTTCAGGCTAGACCAGCTAAAGACTCAAAACACGTCTTCAACACTTTAAGAATCTCACTAAAATAGTCAGTATCTTGTAGTCGAGAAACTTCACTGGAGTCAGTCAAAAATCAGTGCAACAGGAGTTTTTATTCTTTTACTAGACAACATAAACAAGCTAACATCTTGGCATGCAGCAAGATGAACCAAGTGTGCAGGTCGTGATGACTTTCTTTTATAATCCTCCTCCCTCTTAGGCGTTATTTCTACATGATCTTCTCCTGCTTGTTCACTGACTACACCCTTTCTGGCACGTTCTGATGGAGAATTTCTTATCCTCTGCTGGAATCTAGTGGCCTCTTTTGTGAATTATTTTATAATTCTCTTTGGTAATTATTTTATATTTTGAATGTTAAAATTAATTATCCCTGCGACCCAACACCGGATAAGCAGATGAAGATGGATGGATGGATGAAATTAACTATGTTTGGCTATAAAACTTTGCCATAATAATATTTGACTCTTAACAGAATCGCAGGGGTTTTTCAGAGTCGCTCTTGGAAGTGTTGTTTCTGGACTGTCGTCCTTAGCACTCAATGTTCATTATCTCCCTTTGAGCACAGGTATTTACCTTTACTCCCTACACTGCCTGGGTCCTTATCGCCCAGGAATTTAAAAATCACAACCTAGTCCTTTTGAATTTTTTGCTAACTCATCACAGCTGTTGTCTTTCGTTAAAGCTAAATCATTGTACAGAGTGAATGATTCAACCTTTGGCACACTTTGAAACTTAAAGTGTGTACTTACGTACTTAATAAAACAGTAATATAATACTCATAAGGAAAAGTAAAATGACAAAAATACATAATACAAAAGTAATACCAAATTACACAAGTTAATATTAATGCAATATGTCTCCATACATAATGTTAACTTTCTTACCAGATGCTCCAAAGCTTCCCTCTGTGTCAGTGAGTCCCTCTGGTGAGATAGTGGAGGGCAGTTCAGTGACTCTGACCTGCAGCAGTGATGCTAACCCAGCAGCTAATTATACCTGGTACAAGGAGAATGAAGACTCACCAAAAGCATCAGGACAGAACTTCACCATCACTGACTTCAGAGCTGAACACAGTGGGAATTATTACTGTGAAGCCGAGAACAGAAGAGGACGTCATAACTCCACCTTACATCCGACTGTTGTATCAGGTAAGTTGTTCAGTTCACTTACACCTGCACACATCAGACACGTTAATCCACAATATGATGAAAAGTGGGGGAATTAAGACAAGCAATTAAACAATGCCCTATGTGAGTTAAACCTTCCATGCCACACTCCTAGATTCCTGAATCTCTGCAATTAACATGATGAGAATAACGTTATCATAATTTACCCAAGGTTTGAATTAAGGGCAGCTGCAATTAGTTGAAGATACTAGAAGATGTTTTGTCCGTCATTCAAGAGCTCCTTCCGTTCTGACTGACTGGTAAAGAAAAGTGGTGTTGCAGAGTTAAGCAACAGCTTCTCAACCCAGGCGTAAATGAATATCTTGACACCTCTTTCAAACCGATCATGCTCTCTGTCTAAAATGTGCAACTTTTATCCTTCAGATGTTGGTAAACCGCTGAGCCCTGACCTGAGGAGTTGGTCCTTCAGTGTTGAGCCGTGTGTTTGTGTACTGGTTGTTTAGTTTCCTCAATATTCAGATCTGTGCATTCCTCACTACATTGGGCCACATACACTAGATTGCTTTTGTCATATTTGGGTGAACCAGAATCTGCCTTAGCGTGTTCTTGGGTTAAGAAACACAGGGATGCGGTGTTTGTTGAAAATCCTCCTGAATTTCTCTGATATTCCAGACACATATGGAATCACAATGTTATTGCGTTAGATTTTCTTTTCCTCATCCCCCACAGTGTTGGCGTTCTTCCTCGATCTTGTAGCTGTTTTCCCCTGTTTTAGTTCTTATAGGTGCCGTGGCACATTGAACAAAAGATCTGGATGAAGTGGAATACATTTCAGAGTAACTGTGCTTTGCCTTATTTAAAACTCCCAGTTATTTGGATCTTACCTGCACAAAAATACCAAGCAGAAAAATGTTGCAGCTTTGTTCGCACTAGTTGTGGTGCTGCTCCAAAAACAGAGGAGAGCTAAAGTCATTGATTCAAAATGAGATTGCTTTACAATGACAGCCTCAATATTTAGCCAATGCAGATTTTCATTTAGAGGAGAAATTTAAGATGATGCCAGGGTGTCCACAATCAGATTTAGCCATGCATATGTGACTGAAGGTCATATGAGAGAAGGTCATAGGACAGACCCTGGACACACCACAGAGGTTAAATCTTCCTGCTGGCCATGAGAGCTTGGGTATCCCCCAGGAGGACGTTCATAACAATGTAATTTGTTATATCCTGCTCCAGCTCGCTATGTGGCCAAATATTAGTCATTTTGTGTTATTCCAGTTTCCCCAGGAGTATCGAAATCAGCAGTCTTTCGAACATCTGCTATTTTCCTGGCTATCATTTGCCTCTCTGTCTTCCTGCTGATAAGGTGAGTAGATTTGTGTTACTAATGCATTTTACATTAAATACCAGAGTCTTGTTAGCAGCCAGGTTGGCAATTAAAGTATTATTTCATTGTTTTTTTATTAATTCTAATAACCAGGAAAAAGAGATCCTCCAAGCAATCATCTGAGCCTGGAGAGAGACCAGACAACAGCGAACAGGATGACCTTCACTACGCCAGTTTCCACTTCTCCAATAACCAGACAGATCCTGTCTACTCCAACATCATACCAGTTGTCCCCCGAAAACACAAGGAAGAGGAGGAAGAAGAACTTGTTGAGTACACTGCCATCAAATTTAACAGTGCCGGTACTGACCCAAGGTGAGCAGCTCCTCTCACAGCAACATTATTCTCACTAAAACCTGAACATGGCATCAGTTAATGGAGCTGATGATTTTCATTATGAAGTATTTCATTTTAACACTTTCATTACTGTTGCATTTGCTTGTTTCGTTTACATTTTCACTATCACTGTTTGTATTTCTGAAGGAATTTAAGGGTTCTATGACACATGTTTCCATAGGTCATGATAGGGTCAATTACTGAGCTAAAGGAAGCCAAAGGTGACAGCCAGGGCCTCCAAAACTGTAGGCCAGGCTCTGTCTCTCCTCTCTGCCTGCTTGTCAGCTGACTGATGCAGCTGAGTTGATAAGGATGCACGGTTATACATACATCTGTTTGGTAACCCAAGGTCAAGATTATCTTTATTGTGTTTCATTCAGACTTGTGCTCTGTAGAAAAGATGCATGTGGCTTAAATGACACACAACATGTCTTAATTTGAACCAGTGGATTCTTCACACATGTACAGAGGGGTGAACAATAACCTTATTTGGACATTAGTGAATCTGTGTAGGTCTAGGACGGATAAATATCTCCAGACAGGAAGTACCCTTCAGATTTGGTGTTGGCATTTCATGTGTTCACATGTTGTGTTCTGGCACTGTACCTCCTCAGCCTTCATCCTTTCTCTATGAAACGTCTTCATCACACCTGAACCTGGCTCACAATATTTTCACAACAGTTTGAGTTAATACTATATCTTTATCTTTTTTCTCAGGACCAGAAGTCAGGAAACTGTGGAGGATCCAGCTGCATTGTACAGTACAGTCAACAAAACTGCTGAGCGCTAACCGGAGCGTCTAATCTGTGCTTTGTGTAATTTTTTAAACGTGCTGGGGTCTAGGGATGGCAAAGTTAGTCATTTGGTCTGCCACTTTGGTGCAGACTGAAATACTTCAACAACTACTTGATGGATTGCCATAAAAGTTTTTACTGACATTTAT
>JALXJV020000003.1:32886647-32925964 GCA_024633595.2 Lepomis macrochirus
AGGTGGAGGATGAAACGCCTGCAGTACCACGGGCCCCATCATGTTGGACTGCACCTTGGGAATGTATCCCAGAAAGGGGTGCAGGATGGCCCTCCTGTTTCCTGGGGCAAACTCCAGGCATCAAGGAGAAATCGACAGAGCCTGGAGGTCCCCCACCCTCCTCAGAGAGGTGATAGCGAGGAGAAAGGCCATTTTCAGGGTCAGGTACTTGGCCTCAGCCGACTCCATGGGTTCGAAGGGGGCGTCAGCCAACGCTTCAAGAACCACTGCCAGGTCCCAAGTAGTCCGGGTCCCACAGAGGAATCGTACGACAAGGGGAAGCCTCCCCTGAGACCCATCCCTAGAAGGAGCGTGGAAAGCTGAGATAGCTGCCACATAAACCTTGAGGGTGGATGGGGAAAGGCCCACAGAGAAGCGGTCCTGCAGAAACTCCAGCACCTGAACCACCAGGCAGGTAATTGGGTCCACCATGTGTTCTCTGCACCATGTGGAGAAAACATTCCACTTTATGCCGTACATCCTCCGTGTGGACGGGGCCCTTTCGCACAATGACTCCACTACCTTGGGGTGAAGTCTCCATTCCCTGGGCCTCAGCCCCTGTCTTGACAGCCGGTCTGCTCCCTGATTCTGAATCCCCGGGATAAACATCGCTCTGAGAGACAGATGTTTCTGCTGGGACCACAGGAGGATCTGATGCGCCAGTCTGCAAAGAGGGCACGAGCGCAGACCCCCCTGGTGATTCAGATAGGCCACCACTGCCATATTGTCGGACCTGACAAGAATGTGTGACCCTGGAGTTCGGACAGGGAGCTCCTCAGAGCCCGGAACACGGCCAGCATCTCGAGGCAATTGATGTGCCATGACGAGTGATGCTCCTGCCAAATCCCCTGTGCTAAGCGGTCGCCCATGAGCACGCCCCACCCAGTGAGGGAGGCGTCTGTCGAAACGATCACACGGCGACAAGTTGCCCCTAACTTGGACCAAGGTTTCTTCCATTCTGATAGGGCATGAAGACATTTGTGCGTAACCCGTATCGGACGGAACGGATTCCCCCTCGGGGAGAACCCCTTGGTCTTCAGCTTGGGACGCAGGAGCATCGCCTCGCGTCCCAAGCTGCTCGAGGGGGACCACGTGAAGCCACAGTCTGCCTCTGATCCTGACGGTAAGAGCTGGTAGATGGCTGAGGTGCTCTTGTTGCCTCACCCAAGCGGGACCCAGCCCGGCGGGGGAAGTACTGCCGGAATGCCTCACCTTGCGTCTTCACATGACGAAACCTGTCCACCACGGAGTTAACCGTGTCGCCGAACAGGCCAGTAGTGGAGACTGGCGCATCCAACAGGACTTGACGGTCTTTCTCTTTGATGTCCGACAGGTTCAGCCAAAGATGCCGCTCGATGGCCACCAGGGCAGACATGGATCTACCCACCTTGCGGGCCGTCTCCTTGGTTGCTCTCAGCGATAGATCCGTGGCTCTGCGCAGCTCAGCCATCTCCTCCTCAGAGGGGCCCCCTCTCTGGGCCATATCACGCAGCAGGTCCACCTGGTAAGCCTGCAAGACCGCCATGGTGTACAGGCTTGCGCCCGCCTGGCCTGCCACCATAAACGCTTTTTCCATCAGCGCTGAAGTCACCCGGCAAGGTCTGGTCGGTAGCGCTGGTTTGTTGAGAGACGACACCAGACGAGGGGAGAGGTAACTCGTGAGAGCCTCTTCCACCCGCGGCATCGTTCCATAGCCGCGGTCTTTAATCCCTGCCACATTGCTGTACTCCAGCAGCTGAGGAGTAGACAGCCTGGCAGAGAAAGGTTTATCCCAAGACTTACATAACTCATTATGTAAGTCCGGAAAGAATGGCAAAAATCGGCGTGGAGGTGCTGAGTGGAAGCGATCATCCAGTCTACTGCTGGCATTAGGCTTCTTCATTGCCTGTGGCCAATCCAGGCTGAGTCTAGCCACAACCCGCGTCACCACTTCCAGTATCTCATCATAGTCGGGCACGGCGCTCTTCTGATGATGTCGGCCCGACACCCGGAAGTCCTCCTCCTCCTCCATGATGCTTAGCACATCTAGCTCCTCAGAGCCGGAGTGCAAAAGCCTTGCCGAAGTGCGTCCCTGAACGGAAGAAGCCGAGAAACGGGCTTTCGACCGGGAATGAGGGGAGTTAGAGTCAGCAGACAAAGGAAGAGAAAGATCATCAGCCGTCTCGAAATCCTCCAGCAGATCTTGCTGCGATCCCCATGACCGACGCTGCTGAGCCGCCTCAGCGACCGCAGGGCCTGTGCCACGGGGAGAGCGTGACAAGCCCAGACAAGCAACACACAGCTCATGTGAATCTCCTACCGTGAGAAAACGCGGACAGGGAGGCACACATCTACGGAACTGGTTTGATTCTGGAGACATACTGCAACTTCCAATAAGGTTCTCCTCTTTCTAGCCAAGGTTTTGCGGGAGCTTTCCACTAACAACATACAGCCAGTGTGCCTGCTGAATAGAGTAGGCTAATGTACCTATGTGCTGGCGTGCGTATATACGCCAACGGTTACGCCGTCACATGCTACTGTTCTCACTAAGCCTATAGGATTGGAGTAGTTTTCATTCGCATTCAGCCCTGCCACGCCTAGAGGTGTTCCCATAGTGTCGTCACCAACGCAGTTCGAGTTCCCCTCGAAGGGGAACTCATCATTCTGTATAATCCAAATGTGTTTTCTCTTTTTGAATGGTCTTTTCTTGTGTCAGTGGTAAGCAGTGAAACAGGTTTAGTATAAACAGGCCATAACAATATTTTCTTATTCTCTTATGTTTATAGTCCAAAAAATATTACACTTTTATTGTGATGTGGGTGTTAACTGTCAGTAAGCTCATGAATATTAATAATCTAACGAGGAAGGAAGTCTAGTCGTTTAACTGCCTGATATCTACTGCTTACTGACCACAGAGGAAAGGCATCTTTATTAAAGACAGCGCCCTTCTTCATTGTAAGTAGAAATTTTTATTCATGTGACTGATACTGTATATCTCCTGTGTACATTATTTTATCATGTGACATATTTTAATGTCTCTGAAGCCACACAGAGAGATGAGAGGAGCAGCTATGAGTTTAACTTCAGCAGGAAGAATGTTTGTCGTCTTCCTTCTCTCTATGTCAGGTACTGTATACTAACCTCATTCATTGCATTAAAACAGGGGAACCTGTCAAAATGTAGGTCTTGTAAAAGTAGGCTGAAGGTCAGATGTGGAAATAAGTGGATCAGAGTTGTGCAAAAGACAAACTTCCCAGAAACGCTTCAAACATTGGTTCTGAGTGTAGAAATTGTAGAAACTCTGCAGATGTTAAGTTGTTTTTTATTTATGTTTGTTTTGTGTCAATTGTAATGAATATTAGGAAGATTGTGGTTTGTGCTGGCCATCATCCTTTCCTCTTGTCTTTTGCATAAGGTAACTGTGTGCAATCACTTTTACATGCTGTAAAGAGAGTATTTAGAGAATATTTGAAGTTTTAGTTATGACTGTTCCTCCTTACTCTGTGAAAACCTATTGCCCTGTTTAATGTGTTTTAAAGTCGACTCTGGTTGCAGAAGAAGGGAGATGATTAGTTCCTTTCTGCAACTATTTTATCGTGATCAATTGTGTGTTACTTTTATCACGGTGAAGGTTTTTCAAGAGATGCTGGTTTTACACAGTGAAATCACACTGACACTTACTTACTAACTTATCTCTTATCTTCATCTGCACAAAACCCTGCTACTTCCTTTTGTACTGTCTGACCACCGTGTGATATGTCTGTGCTCTGTGTTGACAGCAGCGGGGTCCAAAATTATCTTTCTTTACCGCCTGCCACTATGACAAGCAAGTTTATTTTGCCTGCCACACAGAAATTGTATCTGTGACTTAATGTATGCACCTAGATGGCCTAAATGAAGGAACAACATTCAGCTCATTTAGGCAAATTGTAACTTAATGTTTCCCCTTTCAAAGTGGCGAGTGGTCTGATGGTTTTACCGCCTGTGTACAACCCTCATTCAGCGGTCAGAGACCTTGATAGCAGTTTTCTGCATCTTATGTTTAGCTGCTAGAAACTCTCCCACACTTCAGTGTGCTGCATTTATTTTTAGTTGTCACACAACTCTGCAGCAACCAGACTGCAGAGTGAACAGAGAGAACTGAACAAGAAAAGCACAGACTCTCTAAAATGTGATCAATAAACTGCATTAAAGGTCACAGGTCTGATACATTCCTGTTCACTTCACTGCACCTTCAGACTGGATGATGTCCTGCCTCAGTGCAAATAGAGATTAACTGTAGAAAGCATGTGTACATCTTCCTTTGCACTGACTGTGTATAACTGAGAATGTTTTTCTGTAACATCAAAAAGTCATTATGCATTAAATAATTATATCTGGAGTTAGAAAGTGCCTTGGGGGAAGAACAATACAGAACAACTGTGAGCATTTTATGTACCACTGTTTTTCTGTTCTATCTCAGGAAAGTGTACAAAATGTTCTTTTATTCATTTTCTGTTTGGATAACTTGTGTGTTGACACACAAGCTTCACTTTTCAGGCATTTTTTGAGGACTTTTTTGTTTTTGAATGAATGAATAGGCGAAAGCAGAATGACCCAGAAGTAACAAACATTCAAAACATTAAAATATGATTAAAAAAAACTTATTATAATAATAAAATTATAATTATAACATATCTTATAAAAGTCTCTATTCCAGTTAAGGTTCAGGATCTTTTTAATGACAATAACTGCAGATAGTCAGACAACTGAGGATCTTGAAACTTATCCAGGTTACATTTTCGACAAATCATATTTGCAGTTTGATCCACTTTGTTTTATTAACAGATTGTTAAATAAAGTTATTAGTGTTGATTGTTGTTTCTGATGTGCTTTGTGTTACAGTTGTACAGAGCCAGAATGGCTGGGGAGTGACTTACACTCCTCCTACTAAGATCTGTGCCTTCAAAGGGTCAACAGTTAGTATGTCCTCCGAATATAAATACCCATCCACAACAAATGGCCATGAGACTAAAGTTGAGAAAACGCTCTGGTTTACGAAAGAAAGTAATATGGATCTAAGAACGGACAGAAACTATTCAGGTCGTATGACACAAACCTGTGTTGAGCCCTACTGCACTCTGAGAATCACAGACCTGAGAGAGAGCGACTCAGCTGAGTACAAGTTCAGGTTCATAACAAACCAACCAGATGGGACATATACTGGTTCACCTGGAGTCACTTTGTCTGTCACAGGTAACATTTTCATATCAATATTTATGAGTTTAGTTCCAAGTGTTCAATATGTTATGAAGGTTACTCACATCTGTGTGTGTGTTGATCAGACTAATTGAAGATTTCTCTTCCTTGTTCACATATTCAGATCTCCAGGTGCAGGTGAGCAGATTTCAGGTCTACGAGTCTTATAACAAGGCAGAGCTGAAGTGTCACAGCAGATGTCGTCTACCTGGTCATCCTTCCTACATCTGGTACAAGAATGGACAGAACATTTTGGGACAAAATTCTTATTCATCTAATTCTTATTCAGCCTCCTTTGATCCTGCAGACAGCTTTTACTGTGCTGTACGAGGATATGAGAAGTTCTCCTCTCCTTCAGTGTGTGAGTTTACATCCAGTCTTCCACTGACATGACACCATCTGGTGGAGCCTTTAACCTTTTGTACTGCACATTAACTGCATGTAACTCAGTAGTATTTAGTGATTCCTGGTAGAATCGGATGAAAACGAAATCATTTGTCCATGAGACATGTTGCATAATTAACTCCTATTCTGTCTTCACTGTAAAATTAAACTAAAATAAGTCACAATGAAAATGTATTAACACAAGATCTGTTATCTTGTCTTTAGACTGTTTAAATTTTCTAGATCAGATAAAACTTGTGCATCTTCAGAGAAATTCCATGACTCATACCTGTCAAGTTTTGGATTAGAAAATAAGGGAAATTTTCCGGCGCTCACCGCGAGCAGTCCCAACACCCCAACCTAACTCCAGTACCCCTTACATTTTAAGACATGTGTCATAGCCTAAATGAAAACACAAAATATTATATATGAAGAGCATTTATTTAAATGCTTATTTGCATATTTTGTTCATTTAACATTGCTTGTCTTTACATTTACATTTTATTTTCATTCCACACATTCTTTTTATTTCATATTGCTTTTCTTTTAAAGTTTTTCTTTTAATTTTGCATAACTTTTCTTTACTCTTTTAGTGAGTTATTGTACAAATTTGTTGCAGACTTTGCTTCTTTAAGACTGTTTTGGAAGGAGTGTATTTGTGGGCTGGGCCAGAGTGGTTAATTTTACATGAGAGTAGAGCGTAAACAGTTCTGTTGTCGAACGTCTTACTTGCAGATGGCAGTTATCGCGAGGCTATTTGCTTCCCTGATTATCTGTTCTTGTATCTTTAAAAAGTGTCCAACTTGTATCCATGGTAACAGGAACTCATTCTGTTTCTGATACACGAGGAAATCAAGCTGTTTTGTATAAAGTATTGTCCATTTAAAATATGCTCCACTGTCAAAACTCAACCTCATCTTAAAAATAAATGTTAAATGTGTTCATGTTTCTCCTCCAGATGCTCCAAAGCTTCCCTCTGTGTCAGTGAGTCCCTCTGCTGAGATAGTGGAGGGCAGTTCAGTGACTCTGACCTGCAGCAGTGATGCTAACCCAGCAGCTAAATACACCTGGTACAAGGAGAATGGATATCAAAACCTTCATCCTCTCAGTAAAGAACCAAAGCTTGTCTTCAGGTCCAGCCAGTCCTCTGACTCTGGAGAGTATTACTGTACAGCTGTGAATGAGATGGGGAGGAGGACTTCTGAACACATCTTTATTAATGTGAAATGTGAGTAAAATGCAGCTAATTTAAAAAGCATCATGCAATTAATGGCAACTTTTTAAAGTTTAATTGTCCAGTTAGATGTTTTGCTGATCATGCACTTTCTTCAGCTCTGCCTGTTTCACATTCACAGTCTGCTGCTGTTGTTCACTGAGCAGCTACAGTTGATGATGAAAAAGCAGTTTTATTTATAATTGGTCTACCAGATCTGCAGAGATGTTCAGGGGATTCAAACCTTCTGTAATCCAGAAAAAAATTACTTTTAATGTTTTAGATGCTTTCACACATATTGGCCAGTAACCTTGGTAAACCATTAGCTACAGTGGCTGGTGAGCTGGTGATTTTTGGCCAAAGACATTTTGCTGGAAAATTGCTGACTGGATTTCATTAGGTGGCAACATTTTTTGGATTGTAGGAACAGCTAACTTTTTGATCCCCACGCAGTTATATTACAGCACCTGCAGAAAAATAATTACAATTTTGTTCTTTTTTGAAATAGCAATTTTGACTATGAAAGCCCACATATCAAAACATCAAGGAAGTATAAAGTATAATGATTTCTTAGCTTGTGCTAATCAGGAATATAATATCAAAATCTGTATAGACCCAACTCTACTTCTTGATAGTCAGTCAGGGCCATCATTGTAGTATTTACAACACATTTCAACATTTTTGTGACATAACTTACCTCTGTTTAAACGTATGAGGGGCATTCCTCTGGTCTCCTCTTAGATTTTAATGAGTATTACTCAAGTGGTCCTAACACATAGCTCTTCCTGTTGCCAGTCACAAAACCACCTCCAAAGTTTCAGATTCTTCCAAGTACAGAACTATTACTCATTTCAACACAACACAGAGAAATCTGCCCTCACTTTGGTTCAATTGTTTTTCTCCTCCAGATGCCCCGAGGGTTCCCTCTGTGTCAGTGAGTCCCTCTGCTGAGATAGTGGAGGGCAGTTCTGTGACTCTGACCTGCAGCAGTGATGCTAACCCAGCAGCTAAATACACCTGGTACGAGAAGAATGGATATCAAAACCTTCCTCTTCTCAGTAACGGACCACAGCTTGTCTTCAGGTCCATCCAGTCCTCTGACTCTGGAGAGTATTACTGTGTAGCTGTGAATGAGATTGGGAAGAAGACATCTGAATACACAATTAATGTGAAATGTGAGTTAAATGCAGCTAATTTTAAACACATAATTTAACTAATTGCAACTTTTTAAAGCTTAATTTTCCAGTCAAATGTTTTGCTGATCATGCACTTTCTTCAGCTCTGCCTGTTTTACATTCATGTTATGTGATTCTTTCAACATTTCAGCTTAGTTCCTAAACAAGAACAACATGGTAATACTCAAAATTGAAGAGGCAAGGGCCGCTAACTAACTTAACAAAGATGATTCTACTACTCTTTGTTAATGAAATTTTGAATAATAATATTCTATTTATAGATATTATTCTATTTATTGTAATGAACCTACTCTTTGTCAATGAATTAATGAATAATAATATTTGGAAATATTATATTATAAGCATATTACAAGACCTTCAGGACTCCTTGGGTATAGCTAATAATTGCCAAAAATTATTACCAGAGATCAGTTAGTTATTAATTATCCAATTATTTCAAATCAGTAGTTTAATCAATCAGTCAGTCTCAAAACAAAGGGTGAATCCTCCGTCCAGTGACCTGGAGCGGTAAACACACACAGTTCCTGTGATCAAAGTGAGTTTATTTATCCACACAAAAAAAATCTAATTGTTCGCAAATGCGTTCTACAGCTGATGGTCAGGTCATTTCAACTTTATTGAGGTTTATTTGACAGAAAATTCCCCATCTATCTCTATGTAGAACTGGTTACCTTGGTGATGTAAATTAGCTGATGATAGATCAAAGGACGTGGTCCTCTGTTCTGATTGGTGGACTGAAGTCTGTGTCCTCGTCACTGATACTGATGTACACACACACACAGGTTTTGCCATCCATACTCAAAAACTTTGCTTTGCATCTGTTTTGCTACCAGATAGTAGATTTTACAAGGTTAGATTTACTAACCGGTAGTATTCAAGCCAACAGTTGAATTTAGCTTCAGCCTACAACAGCCAGCATTTACACTCTTTCTCCAGACATCGCATTGTCTAGTTTACAGTTAATCTCCTGAATCTGTAGAGATGTTCAAGGAATTCACACCTTCAGTAGACCAAAACTCAACCTCATCTTAAAAATAAATGTTAAATGTGTTCATGTTTCTCCTCCAGATGCTCCAAAGCTTCCCTCTGTGTCAGTGAGTCCCTCTGCTGAGATAGTGGAGGGCAGTTCAGTGACTCTGACCTGCAGCAGTGATGCTAACCCAGCAGCTAATTATACCTGGTACAAGGAGAATGAAGACTCACCAAAAGCATCAGGACAGAACTTCACCATCACTGACTTCAGAGCTGAACACAGTGGGAATTATTACTGTGAAGCCCAGAACACAAGAGGGAGTCATAACTCCACCTTACATCTGATTGTTGTGGCAGGTAAGTTTTTCATTCAGCTACACACACTCTGAAATGTATCAGCTTGTATCTCCTGGCCAGGAGAAGGTGTTGGACAGACCCTGGACACACTGGTGACCGGTTAAACCTCAAGGTGGTCTAGGAAAGGATGGAGATCCAACACAAGGACCGATAATTTCATTCGTCTCTTAGAAGAGTCATAATTTTTGTATCTTGGGGAGCGATGAGTTGTTCCTCTGTGTGTGCTACAGTGGAAGCACACTAAGCTAGCGTGCTGCACACACTCAACGATGATTCTCATTGGTTTTGTAGTCTTTTTTTACTCGACTTAGTTAGCCATTTAAATTTGGAAAGTATTGTTTAATGTTTAAAACTTAAAACCTCCAGACCTCAATTTTTATGTTGCATAGGGTATCTTTCCTAAATAATGACATTTGTTCCTCCAAATGAAATTAAATAGGGTCAGATAACATTCTGATCTACTTTGGCTTTTAGTTTCTTCTTTCTAATGATCCAAATAGGTTAATTTACATTGTTTTCATTTGGTTAACTCTGATTGGTGTTTGGAAAGCAGTGTTACTCTATGGGACAAATGGGTCCAAACATGCTGAAACACTCTAATTTACTGTCTGTATTTTCTTTTGTTCCCCATTTCTCAGGATCAGGGACATTAACAGTTGCTACAACAATCACAGTTGTTCTCCTGGTTATCATATTCCTCTGTCTCTTCCTGTGGATCAGGTGAGCAGCTCTGTTTCACTGAATCATTGAATGTTAAATCACTGAAGGTCAGTTTGTCCAATTTAAAACATTCAATCACTTTTCTAATTAATTTCTCCTAATCAGGAAAAGAGGGCTTCCAAGGAATCATCTGAGCCTGAAGAGAGACCAGACAACAGGGAACAGGTGAGAATAGTCACAGATCTTATTCAAGAACAAAAGTCACTGACTCTTTAAGTGGAAAAATAATCTGACTGAGAAGGACTTCATGTTGCTTTTTGACATCCTTCTTCACAGAAATTAATTTCTAAATGCTCTCTGTGGTTCTCCTCTTTTGTTGGATGTGACTAAATTCCTAGTAGATCCAGAAGCTTTCCTACTTTTTTATCCTTTCCTTGTAAATTCCTTTACTTAGCTTTTTACTTTGATGCACGGTGAAGCAGGGATATTTGTTCCATCATTACCACAGCTGCAGTTGCTTTAAGATTTTCTCTCATGATTACAATCATCTGCAAGAATTCATTATTCAGATGAAAAACCTACTCATGTAAAATATGTCTGTACAGTTTCTACCTGATCAGCCAGAGGAGCATGATAACCATCAGTATGACAGCATCGACTTCACCAACAACCAGGCAGATCCTCTCTACTCCAACATCAGACCAGTTCGCTCCCTCCGACACACGGAGCAACAAGAAGTCTTGGAGTACGCTGCTGTCAAATTTAAGAGTAATACTGCCCCGAGGTGAGCAGCTCTTCTCACAGAAACATTATCCTCACTTCTAGTGTTGTAGTCAAAACCACTCAAACCGAGACAAGACCAAGACTTTTAAGGGCAGAGACCAAGTCCGAGGGAGGGAAAGACTCTTGGTCTCTTGGTTTACCTGTAGTCAAGACCTAAACCAGTTCCCCATACATGACACACATGTCTGGGGAACTGGTCAATAAAATGTGGAACGAGATCATAGGTGCTTCTCAAATTGATCTGAAAGATCCACATTCCCATTAAAACACCCACATGCAAACACTAAGAGCTGAAATAAACACAAGCATCTTTATTCAACACTCCTTTTCCAAGCTTACCATCGCACGGAGGGGTGACAGTCATTAACGGTAACAACATATTTTTAAGCAGGATTATTGGTTGCATTTGAATCAATATATTTTGCATCCAATCAAAGTTAGGATGTTAACAAGTAAATCAGACAATGCAAAAGCAATTCATTGATATTCTCAAAGTTATGGTCTTGACTGGTCTTGAAATAAAATCCAGTGTCCTCAATGTCCGAGACCGAGACAAGACCGAAGTACAAATGCTGGTTGAGTCGAGATGAGACAACAAGTTGTCTTAAGACCAGTCTCGAGTATTACAACACTAGTCACGATTCAGATGACATAACAAATGGAATAAATGTGTTGATTTGTCATTTTCCCTCTGTTTTTTATATTTAAACACTGTTGGGATATGATGGTAATTATATTATTTCAAACAATATCTTCTTTTTTCTCAGATCCAGAGGTCAGGAAACTGGAG
The DNA here is from genome assembly GCA_024633595.2 of Lepomis macrochirus. Taxonomy (NCBI): domain Eukaryota; kingdom Metazoa; phylum Chordata; class Actinopteri; order Centrarchiformes; family Centrarchidae; genus Lepomis; species Lepomis macrochirus. The sequence continues at coordinate 32,898,259 of JALXJV020000003.1, forward strand.
AGGATTCATCTGCATTGTATAGCACAGTCAACAGAACCTAATGAACACAACAGATATTGCATTATGATATTTCTATTTTTCTTTGTATTTAATAAAGTCAGCTTTTTAGAATAAGTAAAGTATTTTATGACTGCATTCACCTGTAAATATAATTTGTATTACTTTTTGTAACATTTAGTCTCTTTATGTAAGTTTTTATTTGTATTTCACCAGTATTTTTCAACAGCTAAAATAAACAGAATGTTTATTTGAAAAATATGTCTTAGACTATCAATAAGTCTGCATCATGTGACTTTTTTTTTCACACTGATGCAGCAGATCATTTTGAACGCATGGTGTGCATCCAAGCGATGCATCAAACTGTCTGTTTCCTTCCGTTACTGTTTAGTTTGGCATCACTGACAGAGCCCAAACTGTGACGACTCTTACCGTAAGATTTCCTTAGATGGTCTTTCTTACGTTTGTGGGAAGTTTGATGTGCCACAAAAGTAGTTTGTTACGCTCTCTTAAATAGACAGAAAGTTCATAGTTTGCAAAAACAACAAAGCTTTTTAGTGTGAACTTAAATCTACTAGTATGTTTGGTTCATTATTCATGTAAATAAAGTAAAGAGGAAGGAAGTTCGGTGGATCGTTAACAGCTTCTGTTTTTTCTCTTCAGACCACATGTTGTCTTATCAAGATAACTTCCTTTCATGTTAGGAGTGACTGATTTACTTCTTTGGACTGATTTGATGTGACTGATTTACTTCTGTGGACATTATTTACCTGCAGATATTTTTTATTGTGTCTGAAGTCACACAGCGAGATGCGAGGAGCAGATATAAGTTTATCAGCAGCAGCGAGTGGATTTGTCATCCTTCTCCTCACTGTACCAGGTACTGTCTACATTTATGTATTTACATTTAGTCAGAGCAACCTGAAGTTAGCATAAGAAAGAACATTTCAGAAATTATTCATTATAAGATCTCCATATTCCTATATTTGACAAGTTTCATGCAGTGTGATCAATTAAAACAGCTTAAAACTCTGACTGCAACACCAAACATTAACTTTTGGACTGTTTGGGTGTCAAATGTCTGCATCTGGTTTGGTAGCACACAGTGGTTTGTGGATTTAATTCGATTTTTCACATAGTGTGTGTGTGTGTGTGTGTGTGTGTGTGTGTGTGTGTGTGTGTGTGTGTGTGTGTGTGTGTGTTTTGCCTTTATATTTCATCATTATTAAATATAAAGACAACATTTTCATCCTTATATTATATAAAATCTAAATTTCTAAGGCAATATTACCATTATAACAAAGATCCTGAAGATATTAATTCAACTGCATGTCTTCTCCCTCTCCTTGCGTGTAAAGTTGTAAATTTATAATTATTCATTTACCTGACACTTTTATCCAAAGCGACTTACAATTGCTATACATGTCAGAGGTCGTACGCCTCTGGAGCAACAAGGGGTTAAATGTCTTGCTCAGGGAAACAATGGTGGACGGGTCACAGTGGGGAATTGAACCTAGGTCTCTCACACCAAAAGCAGGCGTTTTATCTATTGTGCCATCACCACTAAAATGAAAGTACACTAAAATACTAAATGAAAATACAATAAAATAATTTATGGCACAATTTATAAAGATTTACTCAGGTGGTCTTCATGTTTTGGCCATGTTTACTATTTAAATGTTTACTGGGAGTCTCACTTAAAAAACACTATTTATTTCTATGTATTTATTCACCTTTGTATTAATTTCCTCATTTATTTATTTATTGTCTTTTATAATCTTCAACTTTATTAATTAATTGTTTTCATTATGCATTTCTGCCTCATTGTACAAATTAAATAATTTTGATTTAATCTCTCATAATCTTTTATACTCCATTGTCCTTTTTCAGAAAGCAGGATTAGTGAGACTATGTTAAGCCTTAGATGAAGGAAACTCTGGGTTATCAGTTTGAGAGATCAAGATCAGAAAAAACTTAGATCAGTAACTCCGGCAACTTATGCTGTGAAGCAAACCTGCTCGGGAGGAGGTTTCAGCAAACTCTGAGTTTCTCTGTGACTCCTCCCCTCCTGTGGAGCCCGAAGCAGCCGCGGTCTGAGACACCGTTTCAGTTCCTTATTCATACTGTCGATACCAAAGCACAAACAGAAGGCCTTCATTTGCAGAAGTTTTTACAAACATCAATATCCCAGTTAGATAAGATGACCACTTTTATGATCAATCTGTCATGAATGTAAGGACTGAGACAGAGACATTGTGATTTCATCCAGAATAAAATCTGTGACTCTGTGGACATTAAGTCAGCTGTCAGGTTAGCAACAATTGCACTGAATCATTTAACGTGGCCCTACTGCAGGTGAATAAATAGAATTAAAATCCAATGTAACATTAAGGAAAGTCTGGTAAATGATGAATGAGCAGACTACGCTGAATAAAATATATTATTGTTAACTAATTGACTCCTTTCATCCTGTGATTTAAGATAAACATCATGGTCCACGTTTTGAGCATCACTGGGTTAAAACAGAGGCTTGTTTACTCGTTGCCATGATGAATCGTCCTATCAGATCTCTAGTGATGATGCTTTTTTGAATTCCCCATGCGCACGCTTCCATCATGTGTGCAGGGACCCTTGATTGACTATCAGCTATATCTGATGTTACGGGGAAGGCCTTCAGTCAGCAGCCATACCACAAAGTACATTTAATTTTTTAAATTAGATGGATTCGATGACTTGATCTTTAGAAACTGCTTGTCAATAATAGTTACATCTGTGCCATCATCTCCTCCTTCATGAGAGTTCAGAGTTTTGGTGTATGATCTCCATCAAATGTTTAATACAAGGTTTTACTAAAAAAGTTTAAAAAGTAAATAAATGCTCTCCTGATTCACCCCTAATGTCAAAGCTGAATTATTCATATTGTATCAATAAAAACTGAAACACCTGCTAAAAAAAATGTTATTCTTTTTCAGTTCTAGTTACAGAGATACGTTTTTGTGACATTGCAGAAAATCAACGTTTAAAGTGATTTATGCTAATCCAGGATAGCTGTTCCAAAAACACACTGGTACCTTGATCCTCTTTGTCCTAATTTACAGGAAATTACATGGAACCTGCATAAGTTGTCCAGTCTTGTGCCATGGAGAGCTAAAGGACTACAGGTTTTCTCCCCTCTGTTTCTAAAAGGATTTAAAATGACATGAAAACCTGCAGACTGTTAATTCTCCATGGCAAAGGATTTGACCCCCAACACAGTTTTTGTACATGTGCAGTAGTTTAGTAAAGTTTTACAAAAATAAATATATGAAAATAAGTTTGTTCTCTATGTGTTGAATCTGATTCTGGTTTCTGATTTCATCTGTTTTTCAGTGGTACAGAGTCAGGATGGCTGGGGAGTGACTTACACTCAAACTCAGATCTGTGCCTTAAAAGGATCGACAGTGGACATAAACTGCACCTACAGATACCCATCCAGCTTAAATAATCATGATACCAAAGTTATGGAAAATTTCTGGTTTACGAAAGAGGGTAAAAATGTTTATGTGGATTTGAAAGCGGACCCAGAGTATTCAGGTGCGTGTGGAGTATATTTGTCAGAACAACCGCTGCACTCTGAGAATCAAAGACCTGAGAGAGGCTGACTCAGCTGAGTACAAGTTCAGGTTCATAACAAACCAAACAGTTGGGAAATATAGTGGATTACCTGGAGTCACTCTGTCTGTCACAGGTAACATTTTAATTTAAATATTTATCAATTTAGTGTCCAACATCTTATGAAGGTTACCTGCATCTGTGTGCTTCAGTATGCGTTGACAGTTCAGTCTAAAATTAAGATTTCTGTTAATCATGTATTCAGATCTGCAGGTGCAGGTGAGCAGATCAAATTATTCTACCTTGGCAGAGCTGAAGTGTCAGAGCAGCTGTCATCTACCTGGCCATCCTTTCTACATCTGGTACAACGGAAATACCCTGTGGCGAGAAACACCTACTTATTCAGGCCTCTTTGATCCTGCAGGCAGCTATTCCTGTGCTGTAAAGGGACATGAAAACTCCCGCTCTCCTTCAGTGTGTGAGTTTACTCACAGTCTTCCACTGACATGACACCATCTGGTGGAGTAGTTTAACTAATGTTGTACCATGAATATACGTGCCTTAAAACGTGTGAAAGTAATTGCGTGTGTGCAGTTTAGTTCACTCAAGCTTTTTGGTTTAATTTTTAAGCACTAGTTCCACTACACTTTCAATGAGGGATACTTTCCCCAAAAAATAATTATTAGAAAATAGTTAATAAATATAATTAAAAGGTGTATAATTGATGCAGAAAACACCACAACAAACACAAAGTCTTGAGAATCTTTGTGACCAGAGCAACTCTGGACAGCGGCAAAAAAAATATTTTTTTCTGTTTTTCTTTCTTTAATTTCTTCCTGAATAAATGCTTCTCTTTAGGACATAAACTGTCAACAACAAAACACTATTTTACAAAAACATTTTAAAATTAATGTATGTTAATATCTCCTCCAGATCCTCCAAAGCCCTCTGTGTCAGTGAGTCCCTCTGCTGAGATAGTGGAGGGCAGTTCAGTGACTCTGACCTGCAGCAGTGATGCTAACCCAGCAGCTAATTATACCTGGTATAAGAGGAATAAAAATCCACACCATGAAGATCTCAGTAGAGAACCACTGCTTGTCTTTAGCTCCATCCAGTCCTCTGACTCTGGAGAGTATTACTGTGCAGCTGAGAACAAGCTGGGGAGGAGGACATCTGAAAACATCTTTATTAATGTGAAATGTGAGTGAAACACAGGTTTTATGCTATTGAGAGATTAAATACACTACTCAAAAAAATAAGGGAATACTGAATTATCAAAGTATAACATCATGTCAAGTAAAATTCAGGGATATCAATCTGTCCGGTTAGGAAGCATAAGCAAGTGTGAATCACCTGTTTTCACCTGCAAATGAAAGTGTCAGGTCCACTGGAGAGGCAACAGCAAGACAACCCCAGAAAAAGGAAAGGCTTTGCATGTGGTGGCCACAGACATTTGCTCTCTCCTTACCATTCCTGACTGATCTTTAGCTTTGCATTTTGCCAGTGTCCTTGTCACTACTGGTTGCATGACGCAAAACCTGCAGCCCATTCATGTTGCACAGGTAGTCCAGCTCCTCCAGGGTGGCATATCCATATATGCCATAGCAAGAAGGTTTGCTGTGTCTCCCAGCAGAGTCTCAAAAGTATGGAGGAGATACAATGAGACCGATAATTGCACAAGGACAGCTGGACATGGCTGTAGACGGGCATGAAGCCGGCTGCAGGGTCATAAGTGCTTCTTTGTGTGAGGAGGAACAGGAGGAGCACCAAGATGTTGTCAGGAGTGAAAACAGCCCCTTGAGGCCATAAACACTCTACTGAGTCACATCATGAGTTGCCGTGATAGAAGTTGGATCAGCCTGTGATTTTAATTTTTTAACTTTTCAATGTGTCCAGTCCTCGTTCAGTGGGTGATTTTGGTTTCCACTGACCATTAAGTAATTTTGTTCTCAGTGAATTATACAGTGTACAGTAAATATTTAGAACTTCAAGATGTGATGTTTGATCAAAGTGTTCCCTTAATATTTTTGAGCAGTATATTTCACATTCTTTGATTTTTTTAAGCTTGGGCTTAAGACTTTTCAACAAGAAGGCTGCAGTACAAACTGGGCTTTGTTTGAAAAAAGTGGACATTCAGTGTTTTTTGGAGTTTGACCCATTATGGACTAGAGGTCAGGATATCTCGTCCTCTATTGCTTCATCTTGCTAAATTATTTAAATCTGTTTCTTGTGAGTCCCCCCAACTTTGTGGAACACTAAAGTATCCCTTTAACTAAACAACGAAAAGATTTTACCTACCTGCTTCAGTTTTCTAATGTAGTTCTCTGAGCAGCTTCAGTGCACTTAGATGATCAACTCTCCACATCCTGCCAAATATGCATCAACTTATGATAATCTTTACTCATATATACAGATGCACCAAAGTTTTCCTCTGCGTCAATGAGATCCTCTGCTGAGATAATGGAGGGCAGTTCAGTGAATCTGACCTGCAGCAGTGATGCTAACCCAGCAGCTCAATACACCTGGTACAAGGAGAACCAAACACTGATTCAAGGACCAGAAGGAAGTTATTATTTCACCTCCATCAGCTCCGAGGACAGAGGGATCTACTACTGCAAGTCTGAGAATCCGTATGGGCAGGTCAACTCTTCACTTCTATCTATAGAAGTTCAGTGTAAGTCAAGCTTTATTTTTCATGATACAAAAGTAATTCCAAATCATACATATACTGGAATATATATTAATAGATATTGTTTAATTCCTTACTAGATGCTCCAAAGCTTCCCTCCGTGTCAGTGAGTCCCTCTGCTGAGATAGTGGAGGGCAGTTCAGTGACTCTGACCTGTAACAGTGATGCTAACCCAGCAGCTAAATATACCTGGTACAAGGAGAACCAAACACTGATTCAAAACCACAAAGGAAGTTATAATTTTACCTCTATCAGCTCCGAGGACAGAGGGATCTACTACTGCAAGTCTGAGAACCAGTACGGGCAGATCAACTCTTCATCTCTATCTTTAAATGTTCAGTGTAAGTTGAGGTTTATTTTTAATAATACTGATGAAGATTAAGTTCAGGCTAGACCAGCTAAAGACTCAAAACACGTCTTCAACACTTTAAGAATCTCACTAAAATAGTCAGTATCTTGTAGTCAGAAACTTCACTGGAGTCAGTCAAAAATCAGTGCAACAGGAGTTTTATTCTTTTACTAGACAACATAAACAAGCTAACATCTTGGCATGCAGCAAGATGAACCAAGTGTGCAGGTCGTGATGACTTTCTTTTATAATCCTCCTCCCTCTTAGGCGTTATTTCTACATGATCTTCTCCTGCTTGTTCACTGACTACACCCTTTCTGGCACGTTCTGATGGAGAATTTCTTATCCTCTGCTGGAATCTAGTGGCCTCTTTTGTGAATTATTTTATAATTCTCTTTGGTAATTATTTTATATTTTGAATGTTAAAATTAATTATCCCTGCGACCCAACACCGGATAAGCAGATGAAGATGGATGGATGGATGAAATTAACTATGTTTGGCTATAAAACTTTGCCATAATAATATTTGACTCTTAACAGAATCGCAGGGGTTTTTCAGAGTCGCTCTTGGAAGTGTTGTTTCTGGACTGTCGTCCTTAGCACTCAATGTTCATTATCTCCCTTTGAGCACAGGTATTTACCTTTACTCCCTACACTGCCTGGGTCCTTATCGCCCAGGAATTTAAAAAATCACAACCTAGTCCTTTTGAATTTTTTGCTAACTCATCACAGCTGTTGTCTTTCGTTAAAGCTAAATCATTGTACAGAGTGAATGATTCAACCTTTGGCACACTTTGAAACTTAAAGTGTGTACTTACGTACTTAATAAAACAGTAATATAATACTCATAAGGAAAAGTAAAATGACAAAAATACATAATACAAAAGTAATACCAAATTACACAAGTTAATATTAATGCAATATGTCTCCATACATAATGTTAACTTTCTTACCAGATGCTCCAAAGCTTCCCTCTGTGTCAGTGAGTCCCTCTGGTGAGATAGTGGAGGGCAGTTCAGTGACTCTGACCTGCAGCAGTGATGCTAACCCAGCAGCTAATTATACCTGGTACAAGGAGAATGAAGACTCACCAAAAGCATCAGGACAGAACTTCACCATCACTGACTTCAGAGCTGAACACAGTGGGAATTATTACTGTGAAGCCGAGAACAGAAGAGGGCGTCATAACTCCACCTTACATCCGACTGTTGTATCAGGTAAGTTGTTCAGTTCACTTACACCTGCACACATCAGACACGTTAATCCACAATATGATGAAAAGTGGGGGAATTAAGACAAGCAATTAAACAATGCCCTATGTGAGTTAAACCTTCCATGCCACACTCCTAGATTCCTGAATCTCTGCAATTAACATGATGAGAATAACGTTATCATAATTTACCCAAGGTTTGAATTAAGGGCAGCTGCAATTAGTTGAAGATACTAGAAGATGTTTTGTCCGTCATTCAAGACTCCTTCCGTTCTGACTGACTGGTAAAGAAAAGTGGTGTTGCAGAGTTAAGCAACAGCTTCTCAACCCAGGCGTAAATGAATATCTTGACACCTCTTTCAAACCGATCATGCTCTCTGTCTAAAATGTGCAACTTTTATCCTTCAGATGTTGGTAAACCGCTGAGCCCTGACCTGAGGAGTTGGTCCTTCAGTGTTGAGCCGTGTGTTTGTGTACTGGTTGTTTAGTTTCCTCAATATTCAGATCTGTGCATTCCTCACTACATTGGGCCACATACACTAGATTGCTTTTGTCATATTTGGGTGAACCAGAATCTGCCTTAGCGTGTTCTTGGGTTAAGAAACACAGGGATGCGGTGTTTGTTGAAAATCCTCCTGAATTTCTCTGATATTCCAGACACATATGGAATCACAATGTTATTGCGTTAGATTTTCTTTTCCTCATCCCCCACAGTGTTGGCGTTCTTCCTCGATCTTGTAGCTGTTTTCCCCTGTTTTAGTTCTTATAGGTGCCGTGGCACATTGAACAAAAGATCTGGATGAAGTGGAATACATTTCAGAGTAACTGTGCTTTGCCTTATTTAAAACTCCCAGTTATTTGGATCTTACCTGCACAAAAAATACCAAGCAGAAAAAATGTTGCAGCTTTGTTCGCACTAGTTGTGGTGCTGCTCCAAAAACAGAGGAGAGCTAAAGTCATTGATTCAAAATGAGATTGCTTTACAATGACAGCCTCAATATTTAGCCAATGCAGATTTTCATTTAGAGGAGAAATTTAAGATGATGCCAGGGTGTCCACAATCAGATTTAGCCATGCATATGTGACTGAAGGTCATATGAGAGAAGGTCATAGGACAGACCCTGGACACACCACAGAGGTTAAATCTTCCTGCTGGCCATGAGAGCTTGGGTATCCCCCAGGAGGACGTTCATAACAATGTAATTTGTTATATCCTGCTCCAGCTCGCTATGTGGCCAAATATTAGTCATTTTGTGTTATTCCAGTTTCCCCAGGAGTATCGAAATCAGCAGTCTTTCGAACATCTGCTATTTTCCTGGCTATCATTTGCCTCTCTGTCTTCCTGCTGATAAGGTGAGTAGATTTGTGTTACTAATGCATTTTACATTAAATACCAGAGTCTTGTTAGCAGCCAGGTTGGCAATTAAAGTATTATTTCATTGTTTTTTATTAATTCTAATAACCAGGAAAAGAGATCCTCCAAGCAATCATCTGAGCCTGAGAGAGACCAGACAACAGCTGAACAGGATGACCTTCACTACGCCAGTTTCCACTTCTCCAATAACCAGACAGATCCTGTCTACTCCAACATCATACCAGTTGTCCCCCGAAAACACAAGGAAGAGGAGGAAGAAGAACTTGTTGAGTACACTGCCATCAAATTTAACAGTGCCGGTACTGACCCAAGGTGAGCAGCTCCTCTCACAGCAACATTATTCTCACTAAAACCTGAACATGGCATCAGTTAATGGAGCTGATGATTTTCATTATGAAGTATTTCATTTTAACACTTTCATTACTGTTGCATTTGCTTGTTTCGTTTACATTTTCACTATCACTGTTTGTATTTCTGAAGGAATTTAAGGGTTCTATGACACATGTTTCCATAGGTCATGATAGGGTCAATTACTGAGCTAAAGGAAGCCAAAGGTGACAGCCAGGGCCTCCAAAACTGTAGGCCAGGCTCTGTCTCTCCTCTCTGCCTGCTTGTCAGCTGACTGATGCAGCTGAGTTGATAAGGATGCACGGTTATACATACATCTGTTTGGTAACCCAAGGTCAAGATTATCTTTATTGTGTTTCATTGATTGGCTCTGTAGAAAAGATTGCATGTGGTTTAAATGACACACAGCGTGTCTTAATTTAACCAGTGGATTCTTCACACATGTACAGAGGAGTGAACAATAACCTTATTTGGACATTAGTGAATCTGTGTAGGTCTAGGACGGATAAATATCCCCAGACAGGAAGTACCCTTCAGATTTGGTGTTGGCATTTCATGTGTTCACATGTTGTGTGCTGGCACTGTACCTCCTCAGCCTTCATCCTTTTCATAAAACGTCTTCATCACACCTGAACCTGGCTCACAATATTTTCACAACAGTTTGAGTTAATACTATATCTTTATCTTTTTTTCTCAGGACCAGAAGTCAGGAAACTGTGGAGGATCCAGCTGCATTGTACAGTACAGTCAACAAAACTGCTGAACGCAACCGGAACGTCTAATCTGTGCTTTGTGTAATTTTAAACGTGCTGGGGTCTAGGGATGGCAAAGTTAGTCATTTGGTCTGCCACTTTGGTGCAGACTGAAATACTTCAACAACTACTTGATGGATTGCCATAAAAGTTTTTACTGACATTTATGGTTCCCAGAGGATGCATTCAGTTGACCTTTGTGATCCTGACTTTAACCCTGCACCACAGCCATGGTGTCATTTTAGTTTTTTTGTGACATGTCTTAACTTTTTGGATGGATTGTCATAACATTTGGTACAAATATTCATGTTGCCCCGAGAATAAATCCTAATTGCTTTGGGAAGTCCCTGACTTTTAATCTTTTCATCTAAAATGTCTGTGGATTGATGGATTGCCATGAAATGTGTTATTTGCTTCTTTGGTTTTTGACCAGACACCCGAAAAACTAATGACATTCCCAGCAGCCTCAGCTTTTCTTTCTGTTTAGTGCCAATTAACAAATTTTAGCAACTAATGGTGAATATGATAAACGTTATACCTGCTAAACAAAACTAGAACCCACTTGTAAAAACAATTCCTTTGAAGTATACCTTTAACGCCAATTAAAGATTAATGTAGACCAAACATTTTCATAATTCTTCCACAGTATGACTTCAGACATACAGTTTCTATGTAGTTCTGTATCAGATGACTAACAGGACGTAAGCTTGTAATTATTATTCTTTTATTTAAATGGAGTATAAATTAAAGACATTATCTTGTTATAAAGGAACGTGCATTGGCTGATCTAGTTGCAATTTCATACTGTTGCCACTAGATTGTAGTCAAGAGCCATATCTTCCATCCCATAAAGTACATTTCTCTCTTACCTGTGTAAACAGTCTAATTTCGCCACGTTGTTTCAGCCCTCCTTTTTTTACCAGTTCTGTTATCACAGTTAAATTTTTTCCAGTTATTACTACTGTCACGACCCCCCCGGTTGTGACCCTGTCCTTTTTTTATATTATGTGTGTGAATGTAGTTTTTCAGTTCTTTTCCCTGTTGGTATGCTGTGTTGCTGTGTGCTTGGTGTGTTTTGGTTTTGCGTCTGTCTGCTATGTTCCGCTTTCTCCCACATGCTCTGAGGCTGCTGGTGGGCGAGGTCGCCGGTGCTCCTGTCTACTCACCTGAGGCCTGTACCACGAAGCAGGATTTTAGTTTATCCAGGTAACTTAGGGGTTAATCCCGGGTTTTCAGTAGGCTACCACGAAGGTGGTTCACTTCTTACCGGGGTAGATCTCCATGGTAACTTTGTTACGTTATGTTCCAGAAAAGAGATTAAACTCTGTGAAAACACCACCTACTGACCAATCAGCTGTCTTGGAAAATGACATCACCATCTGTAGGAAATCCCACATATTGTTTTAGCCAATAGGCTGCTTTCTGTTTGCAGCGGTGACATGGGGAAACTCTTTACTATAGCGATCCTACAGAGACTGATTAAAAGCCTTAGGCTGTTGTTGCCTACAGGTTTTGACAGCAGGATCAGCCTACTTACTGCCTTTAAATGTGTTTAAGATTTTTTATTTGCTCCCAGTCGTTTCACACAGCCTGACGCAGCCGTTAAAATAAATAGATTTTATTTAGCCTATCTTATGTGAGGCTGAATATTATGAACAGTTTGGTAGGGATATTGAAATACTGAATTTTAATATGAACATAGGTTAACTTTCTTAGGCCTACTACAGAGACTGTAGTCATCCCACATTTTGCGATGCGGGCGTAAAAGGTGGGACACTTGAGTTTTCAGTATGTGCTGAGATTCAGTCTTTCAAACACTATTTGAGCACATTGGCATAATGGAGTTTATTCGCTTTGTGAAGTTAATTTAGAACAATGTTTGGAATACTTTTGAGTGTGTTAAATAAATCAATCTCATTTTTTAAGTGGCGACAAGTTTTTTAAAGTGAGGGAGAACGGCCCGAGTCTTTTAATGTGGAAACGCCGACACACAGATGAGCTGAAAGAGTAAGGCTGATATTTTCTGCAGCTCATAAGAACACTTTAAATCAACGCATTATTATAGACTACGTCTGTTCATTTAGACATTCACACTGTCGGCGATTTTCTGTCTCCCTGCATGTGTCAGATGCAGCCGCGCTACTGTCGTATTTCTGAAGTGTTAAAGTTTAATCCTCGTTCATAAAATATGACGCTCTGCTGACAGAGGACTTTTTCATATCTGTGATTGGTCATCTGCTGCCTCTTTTATGTGAACACGCTCCCAGCTGGATCGGGAAACCCTGGGTTGATTTACCGGTTGATAACCAGCTTTGTGGTGCCGCTTATCCCGATCACGATTGTTAGTTAGGGTTAGTTAAGCCAAGTAACGGAAACATATCCTGGGTATGTTGAACTTGCTTCGTGGTACAGCCCCCTGGGCTCATCAGTTCAATCTAGCACACCTGTTCCTCATCCTGCAATCCACTCACCTATAAAAGCCACGCCAACCTTCCAGTTCCCGCCAGATCGCTGTACCACTCAGTACGAGCACATGCCAGGCAGCCTGGCCCTGAACTTTCTGAATCTTGTCTGTTTTTAGAGATCGAGAGTTAACTTGTTTTTCCCTGTTTTGACCGCAGAGCCAACACATTCTCATCTCAATGCGTCATATCTGACGCTTTCATCCGGGAGTGACAACGGGCTCGCAGAGCACCAGCCGGGACCCCAAACTCGGATAGCACCACAGCAGCCCCGCAAGAGCCAGAGCACTGGAACCCAGACCACAAAACCTCCGTCCTACCAGAACATCAGCCGTCCAAACCACATCTCTGTTTGCACTTGTTTGGAATAAATTCACCTTTATTGAACAACAACTCTGGTCTGCGTCTGAGTTCTGGACCCTGGTCCGGACATAAACTCCATTATTACTACATCTCATTACAATTGTCTGTCTTGCCTCCTTTTTAAAAGCTTATTGTGTAGTATAATAATAATAAGCATAGTCGTATGTGTAGTAAAACAACAGCCGCAGTCCACCGATGTGGCAAAAACAAATGGCTAAGCTATTGTTTGTATCTGCAACGTCTATCTGAGTTAACATTTGACATTTTTGGCTTTGAAGTAAATAGATAGTTTACAAAACAACAAACAAGTCGTCTTCTTGGCTATTTACTGCCATTAGGTTCGCTATTCATATTACTAACGTGCAGAGGAAGAAAGTTGGTGTATTTTAACAGCCTTAAGTTTACTCTCCTGACCACAAAGGAACATTACGGTTCAAGACAACTTACCTTTGTAAGTACAAGTTTGACATGTTGATCCTATATATCATGTGTACATTAATTACCTTTATATGTGTTTTATCTCTGAAGCAGGAGCAGCTATGACCCAGCAAGCAATAGCCGTCGTTTCGCCGTCTAGGTTTGCTATAGACCTGATTTAGTCCGGCTATACGTAACCCACTTCTAGCCGAAATAACTTTACATGTGGTTTCGTGACATTTTTGCCAAAATAACTTGCAATGTGTATGATATCCCATCATTTAAGCAAGGTCTACAGTGATGACAAGGTTTTTTATTTCATTTCTGTCACTTGATTTACACGCAGCCTGTGCGTAGACGCGATTTAGCTCGTTGACAGACCGGTTGTTTATAGCCCACTTTTAGTCAAAAAAGTAAAAAATGATTAAAAGTGGGTTTTGCCCTGGCAGCACGTGAGATGGTTGATATCCCATTATTTTTGCTATGTCAATAATATCAACAAGCTATTAAGTGTCATTAAAATGTCATGGTCTATCTGTAGCCACGATGTAGCTTCAGTATTTGGACAGGCTACGTGTAGCCTGCTTTTAGCCCACCAGCGAAATAGAGGCAATAAGTGGTCTAATGTCACCGGCTTGGCTGTAGCCGTGTTTCAGACCAAATTGGTTACATGTAGCTTTCACCCATGCAGCTGTTGAGGTGCGTGATATCATTTCATCAAATGCAAGTAAACGTTCGAAACATTTAAATTATCTTTATTTTCGCTGTAACGTTCACTACATTAACTTTCATTTTAATTTAAAACAAAATGCAATTACTATTTTCAACCGCTAGATGGCAGCTGTAGCCCTACTGAGACATGACTACTGGCAACGCGAGACTTGAAAGTTAGACATCAGCAGTGCCCTTTAGGGACGGCCAGATCTCGCGATAAAGACATCTGCCATTTTTAAACGAGGGATACGTTACGATTTCTGCCTTTCAGCGAGCAGCGGCCGAGAGTTTACTGCAAACACTGGAAGCGAAAAGACATTTACTTTGGTCTTGTAAGTATCTGTGTCTTTGTTTGACATGTCTTCATTATTTATCTACATTATATGTTAACGTGTAGAAACCGTGGCATTTCAGCGGGTAACAGTGTAGAGTAAGTTAGGCACGTTGTGGTTAGCTTAACATGCTGCATGCAGGTGTAACTTAACGTTACACCATGATACCCACGGGTTTCCTCCTCGTGCCCTTAAAAACTCTATTATCTGAATTCAGAGGGGGTGAACATGAAACATGTACAACCTTACCCATTATAATTTGTAATGAAAGCCACACATTTTACTCACTAGATCATTATGATATGAAAATATGAGTTTTTTGACACTAAATATTTATTGCTAATTCTCCAGCATACAGGCAGCAAAGACAGCAATAAATATTCAGAACAGAACACTTAATTCACAGCACAAAGCTTTATCAAAAGAATGAAAGCAACTTTCTCTATTTGGTTGTTCTAATGCAACATGTGTCCTGTTCAAGTACCTTTATATTTTCCATAGAGATAAATGGGTCAGTAATAAATACTTTTAAATTAAAAGAAAGAAACGTTATAAATGATTTTATTAACCTTCATTAGAATGATAATTAGAAATATACTGTATGTTTTCATTTAAAATCATTTGATGATAGTGGTCATGTCTTATGGGAAAACAGTGAACATAGTCAAATGATAATGTTTACTTTATATTCATATTCTTACATATTCAACAGTTATGGATCCCATTTACCCGAGAGACTGGGGCCACCGAGACTCTATCTGCTGCTCTTCCTGTATCAAGCAGCAGTGTAGATGAAGATCTAGATTTGGATGTGGCCAACAAATTTATTTTGTCATTATTTATGTTGTTATTACCATATGTTGTTAACATTGTTTGAATTTTCATATACATACGAACTGTTTTGTATTCATAATATTTTAGCAATAATTCATTTATATTTCCATCATGTTGTATTATCTTAAGTTGTCTACGTTGTAATCCTTTGTCTTAATAAAATCTTTCCATTTAATTTGTTTGGACGGATTACTATTTGTGAGAACCTGTTTTGTTTGAGTGAAAACAATCCTTTAGCCACTATTCTGTTGTCTGTTAGAGGAAGATATGTAGTCATTCAAAAACTGTGTATTTGGTCTATTCTTGGGCTGTGGTTAGACGTCTATTAACTTTTCACTGACAGCCCAAATTCAGCCCTGTTTTAGCCTACACCGATTTTCAACGTCTATTAAACGTCTATATGTAGCCGTTCAATAGTGGTCTGATTGATAGACTATTTTTGGGCTGTGGTTAGACGTCTACCAAACTTTCACTGACAGCCCAAATTCAGCCCTGTTTTAGACTACACCGATTTTCAACGTCTATTACACGTCTATATGTAGCCGTTCAATAGTGGTCTAATTGATGACGTCTATTTTTGGGCTATGGTTAGACGTCTACCAAACTTTCACTGACAGCCCAAATTTAGCCCTTTTTTAGCCTAGACGTCTGGGCTCTGTTTAGACGTCTATTAGACGTCTTTTAACCGTGAAATTGCTTGCTGGGGAGTTTAACAGCAGCAGCAAGTGGATTAGTTGTTTTCCTTCTTTCTAATGTAATGTGTATCCACATTTACAATAAAGGACATTTAGCACACTGTCTTTGCCTCAGTGTCTGTTTTCTGTACCTATACATATGTAGCACTATTGTTTATATGGTAGTGATAACTAAAGTTCTCACATCTGTTTGTTCTCTAGCAGGTTTATGTACCTCCACAAAGTAACAAAATCTTTTGTTTGATGTTGAGATTGTGATTGTAGTTTCTGCTCTGTGTTACAGACACTTCATTATTATTTTATGTGTCATGTCTGCCTCTTATACAATAGACACTATATTGTATCATAGATTATGATTTGCTCTGAAGTTTCTTTTGAAGTCATCCTTTCTGCCTGCTGTAGCTTCACTGGTTGCTTCCTGGCAGTTTGGGAGTGCTCGTTCAGTAATGGGCTGACACCTGTGTAAGCCTCAGCCTAGGCTACATACACTCACCTAAAGGATCATTAGGAACACCTTTTCAATTTCTCATTAATGCAATTATCTAGTCAACCAATCACATGGCAGCAACCTTTGTTCATACATTTTCACTCATCCATGAATTCCATTCACCACTGATAATCACATTTTCTCTGCTGTAAATAGTTATGTTGTTTATAGTTTATTTAATAAAATATTCTTTTTTTGGCACTTTAAGCTGCTTGGTCTCCCCCTTGTCACATTCAATGAGCCGGGATGTGACAACTGGTATAAAGGTTATTTTACCGTCTAAAGATGCACTAGACGTGTCAAGTGATGCCTCAAACCACCTTAAACACCTCTCTTGTTTTTTTGTGCTTAAACAAGGAAGTTTAAAATGAGTTTTCTCTTTTTGAATGTTTTTTTCACGTTTCAGTGGGAAGCAGCGACACAGGTTTAGTACCAACAGGCCATAACATTATTTTCTTATTCTCTCCGTAAGTTTATAGTTTGTAAACCATCACACCTTCTGGCTAATGATGTATAAATAATCTAAAGAGGAAGGAAATGTAGTCATTTAACAGCTAGAGGTCTGTGCTCTGCTTACTGACCACAAAGGAAAGGCATCTTTAGAGACAGCGTCCTTCTTCATTGTAAGTAGAATTGTTTATTGATGTAACAGGTATTGTATATCTCCTGTGTTCATTATCTGCTGACATGTTTTATTGTCTCTGAAGTTACACAGAGATGAGAGGAGCAACTATGAGTTTAACTGCAGCAACAAGAGGATTTGTCGTCTTCCTTCTCTCCGTGTCAGGTACTGAATATCTAAACTTACATTCATTGCATTAAAATAGAGAAATCTGGGAAATGTAAGTCCTGTAAAAGTAGGCTGAAGTTCACATAAGTAAGTAAATAAGTGGATCAGAGTTGTGTGAAAGGCAAACTTCCCAGAAACGCTACAAACGCATTGCTTTTATGTACAAATACTTCAACTCCACATATGTTAAGTTGTTTTTTATATATTTTTTGACTGTTTTTGTGTCGGTTGTAATGAATATTACGAAGTGTGTTTTGTGTAGGCCAACGCCCTTTGCTCTTGTCTTTTGCATAAAGTAACTGGGTGCTAAACACTTTTACATGATGTAAACTGAGAAAATTTGGGGTTTTATTTGACTGCTCCTCTGTTTAATGTGTTCTACAGTTTTTTTTATCACTTTGACAATAAACAATTTTCCTATACTCTTGACACAGAACAACATCTGACTGTGTAGGCTATACAAATAAAACATTTCGTGTTGCTTTGACACAAAATGCAGACAGTCAACACAAATTTAAAATGCTTGAACTTCTTTTTACGTAACCAAGACCAAAATTACTGCCAAATTTACACATGCTTTCACATTGTATGACAGAAAAAACCATCATGTTCTAAATCCAACTTATAGGCTAAAGTCAAAGTGAACTGCTTTTCATATTGTGACTTGAAACACAAATATAATCCCTTTATTTTATCCCATTGCTACTGAGAAACAGCTGATATGAGTTATGCAAATAGATCCATCACATTCCCATCTAGGAAACACACTCACGTGTTGAGGTTCTTTCAATCGTGTATAGAGTAAAGAGGAGCTCTTTGGGATGATGGGGGGCCTCACCTCAATCACCACCAACTACACAAGTTCCTTTTAAAAGGAACGATGAGCGCATCAAAGACTCCGTTGCCAATATGTCCCGGTAAGGTTACACAATATAGTCATTACTGTACTATACATAGCGTGTTTTGCAGCAAACTACCCTATAAACCTGAAGTACAGTAGGACATACAGTAGGTATACAGCAAAGTATTTACACACACTGTGTCTGTTTACTTTCAGAGAGTCATGAAGTTGGAGGCCAATCAAGTCCCACATTACAGTAAATGATCTACGTTGACGAGGCTGAGGCTGGCTTCAACTTGGCGAAATTCATTCATTCATCTTTTGTATTGAATTTCTGCAGCAAAAGAAACAAAATGCATGCATTTACTAAACCCAACAAAACAAAAATATAGAGAGACTCCAAAAGTAACTTGTGCTAATGGGAAACGGGTGCTAATGTCAGAGACCTTGTTCGCAGTTTTCTGCTTTTATCTTAGCTGCTACAAACTCTCCCACACCTCAGTGAGCTGTGTTATTTTTAGCTTTCACACCTTACTCTGCAGAAATCTGACCGCAGAGTGAACAGAGAGAAGTGAACAAGAACAGCACAGACTCTTTAAAATGTGGTCAGTAAACTGCATTTAAGGTCACAGGTCTGATAAATTCCTGTTCACTTCACTGGCCCTTCAGACTGGATGATGTCCTGCCTCAGTGCAAATAGAGATTAACTGTAGAAAGCATGAGTACATCTTCCTTTGCACTGACTGTGTTTAACTGAGCAAGACTTTGTGTTTGGTCTCTGTGCCTGTGTTCACACTGGTTTTATTCAGAAATAAAATTAAAACAGGTTATAAAGCATTAAAAAATGGATCAGGAGTTATGAAGAGCCTCAGGGGAAGAACAACTGAGTATTTTATGTACCACTGTTCTGCTGCTCTATCCCAGAAAAGAGTTTAAAATGTCAAATTATTCATTGTCTGTTTGAATAACTTGTGTGTTGACACATAAGCTGCACTTTTCAGACATTGTGTTTAGATTTTTTTGAATGAATGGACTCAAGCAGAAACACAAAGAAGTAAATTCTCACAACATTAAAATATGATAAACACCTTATAAATTTTCTGTGACAAATACTGCAGATAATTCAGGATTCTGAAGTTTGGTTACATTTCCCTCAAATTATATTGGTAGTATGATCCACTTTGTTTTATTAACTGATTGCTAAATGAAGTTATTAATGTTGATTGTTTCTGATGTGCTCTGTGTTACAGTGGTACAGAGTCAGAATGGCTGGGGAGTGACTTACACTTCTACTAAGATCTGTGCCTTCAAAGGATCAACTGTTTACATGAGCTGCATATACAGATACCCATCCACAATAAATGGCCACAATACTAAGGTTGAGGAAACATTCTGGTTTATAAAAGTGAGTAATTATGTTTATGTGGATCTAAGAACGGACCTGGAGTATTCAGGTCTGTGGAGTATAGCTGTGATATGAACTACTGCACTCTGAGAATCACAGACCTGAGAGAGAGCGACTCAGCTGAGTACAAGTTCGGGTTCATAACAAACCAACCAGGTGGGACATATACTGGTTCACCTGGAGTCGCTCTGTCTGTCACAGGTAACATTTTCATATCAATATTTTTTTGTACAGTTCCAAGTGTTCAACATCCTTAACAACGTAACTTGTGTTTGTGTTGACAGTTTCTGTTCCTTGTTCACATATTCAGATCTCCAGGTGCAGGTGAGCAGATCTCAAGTCTACGAGTCTTATAACTGGGCAGAGCTGAAGTGTCACAGCAGTTGTCGTCTACCTGCTCATCTCTCCTACATCTGGTACAAGAATGGACAGAACATTTGGGGACAAACATCTAATTCTTATTCAGCCTCCTTTGATCCTGCAGACAGCTTTTACTGTGCTGTACGAGGATATGAGAAGTCCCGCTCTCCTTCAGTGTGTGAGTTTACATCCAGTCTTCCACTGACATGACACCATCTGGTGGAGCCTTTAATCTTTTATACTGCACATTAACTGCATGTAACTCAGTGGTATTTGGTCATTCATGTTAGAAATGGATGAAACCCAAATCATTTTCCCATGAGATTGTAGACATGTTGCATAATTATCTCTTATTCTGTCTTCACTGTAAAATTAAACTGAAAAATAATAACACAATGAAAATGTATTAAAACAAGATTTGTTATCTTGTCTTTAGACTGTTTAAGTTCTCTGGATCAGATAAAACTTCATCATCAGAAAAATTCCCTGATTATCTGTTGTTGTATCTTTAATGGACACTTTTTAAAATGTGTTAATTAGCAAAACACTTCCTGGGTCCAGGTTTTAACTTGTTGTGATCCATCCACACAAACACGAGTGAAAAGAATGAAGGCAGATATTTGCCAAGTATTTAGCCACTAGAGGTCATCAGTAGACATGGTGGTGTCCAAAGACACTGACCCAGGATCATTTACTTGGTCTCCCGTCTTCAGCACTGCTGGACTGTTTTCAGTCATTTTCAGTCTTTATATCTGTGATGATTTTGTGCTTTAGGTTTTCTGTTTCCTTCTAGTTTGGTATTTCTAACACGTGCCTTATGTGAATGTCCATTGCGCACACACTCCAGTAGCTGCTGTCTAACAAATTAAAGAAAGAAAATTATAGATTACCACTCTCCTTCAGTGTGTCTTTAGTCCACTGCTTCAGTATCAAACTGTCCAACTTGTATCCATGGTAACAGGAATGCATGTAGTTTCTGATACAGGAGGAAATCAAGCTGCTCCTCCACTTTGTGTCTGGATTAAATATTGTTCTTTTAAAATATGCTCCACTGTGCAAACTCAAACTCATCTTGAAATTAAATGTCATATATGTTCAATGCACAATTTAACTAATAACTTTTTAAAGCTCAATTTTCCAGTCAAATATTTTGCTGATCTGCACTTTCTTCAGCTCTGACTGGACCCACAAACAAGAAACTGCTGTAACTGAAATTAATATACTAGTGGTAAGCTATGAAGTATACTATTGGAGGAAATTAAAATCAATATAGCAATATTTTACCTTTAATATATTATACTAACAGGTTACTATTAAATTCACATTATTCTTTTTATTTATTGTTATATTTTACTTAATACAGGAATTTATACAAGTTACTCACCCAGGTTGTGGATAGAGCATCTGCAGTGGACAGATGCAGATTTAGCCAGAGCCAGGATGCCACTGAGCCGATATGTGTCGCCTCTAGCCGCCTCAGCAACACGCTGCCTTTGTTCTGTTTCCTAAAGTTATTGTTATAAATATTGTTCAGTAACCTTGTTTACATAAAGTGAGCCGTGGGTGGTGCTGGTGTATCGTGTATCCATCCCTGGAAAGATCACTATTATATTTGTGTTTACGGGTGTTAGGCCCATCACTTAGTTGCACTGTTGAGTAAAGAAAGTTTGCAAAAATGTTTATCCTTAAAAAACAATATTTTGGTGAAAATAAGTTATTTTAAAAACAGTATTGTACAATTTTTAGAATCTCTACTTATGCTAATTTAACTTTGTCTTGTGTTTATAAATACACATTTCAGAATTTCAGTATTTTGGCCATTTTCCTTGATAATTAGTTCATTGAACCATTTGTTACCATTATATTGAAATCGCAATATTGTCCACAATAATGACTTTTTTTCTATATTGTGCAGCCCTACCAGAAAACCACCTCTGAAGTTTCAGATGCTGCCACACATTTTGGCTATAAAACCTTTGGTTACAGTGGCTGGTGAGGGGAAAAAAGTTAATGTTTAATAATTTGGTTTGCTAAATACATTTTGCTATAAACAAAACTTGTCCCAGGATTTTGGTGGCAACATTTGGATTGTAGGAAGGACCAACTCTACTTATTGATACAGGGCCATCATTCCAGTTTTTAGAACTCATTTCAGCAAGTTTGTGTCTTGTTGTCTCTCAGTCTCTTAGATTTAGTATAACTCAAGTGGTCCCAAACACAAACTACTACTCATTTCAACACAACACAAAGAAATCTGTCCAAACTTTTGTTCATTTATCTTTTCCAGATGCTCCAAAGCTTCCCTCTGTGTCAGTGAGTCACTCTGCTGAGATAGTGGAGGACAGTTCAGTGACTCTGACCTGCAGCAGTGATGCTAACCCAGCAGCTAATTATACCTGGTACAAGGAGAATGGAAATCCAAACCTTCATCCTCTCAGTAAAGAACCACAGCTTTTCTTTGGTTCCATCCAGTCCTCTGACTCTGGAGAGTATTACTGTGTAGCTGAGAATAAGCTGGGGAAGAAGACCTCTAAATCAGTCTTTATTAATGTGAAATGTGAGTAAAACACAACTACAATCATCATTCAACTAATGACAACTTTTTAAAGCTTAATTATCCAGTCACATATTTGGGAATCCCAAATCTGCATGGATGTTCAGGGGATTCAAACCTCAATTTTGCTAGAAACAAAATTGCTGCCTGGATTTTGTTAGGTGGCAACATTTTTTGGATTGTAGGAAGGGCTAACTTTTTTTAAACCCCCACACAGTTAAATTTCATATCACTGAAATATCTGTCATCTGCAGAAAAATACAATTTTATGTTTTCTGAAATAGCAATTTTGACAATAAAATATTTGTCAAAACATCAAGGGAATATGATGTATTTATATTTCTTCACTTGTGCTAACAAGGAATATAATATCAATAAGTATAGAGATCTAACTTTGCTAATAGACAGTCAGTCAGGGACACAATTCCAGTATTTACAGCACATTTCAACATTTTCTGGCCTCCTTAGGGCCCGTGGTCCACTAAAGCGTTTTTTGGCAGCTGAAAACGCCAGCTGCTCTTCTGAAAACGCCCAACAGTTGAGCGCTAGCGGGCTGCTTTGGTTGCTATGAAACATTTGTTGCAAGTTCAACATAACTTTACTGGATGTAAAAATGTCAACACAGAGTAGAGCACTTGCTCTGGCCCTTGCTCTGTATGAAGAGAAGACTGAAGCAGGTAGAGAGAGAGGAAGGACTCACTGTATGTGGGTTAGGGTGACCACCTGCTAATAAGCCCAAGGGGGGACAAGGGGTATGTTTCTGAGGGAGAATGTGGGACACTGCCTGCGCGGCGGTGCCCCCCACCCCACGGCAGACTCACTGATAGTGGTTTACCCATTTCTAGCACATAGCACCTTACATGGTATATTAATAATGCCCTATCCCCTAAAAATCTGTAATTGCTGATGTATGTTCATGAAAAGTCCAACCAATGTGTATTTTTTCTAAATAAAGATTCAAAATATTTTGAACATTCATTGAATTGACAGATGCGCTTCCACTTACGATTTACTTTAGCTATTTAATTTTATTTATTTTTCATTACAATTTATTCACTTTAAATAAATTATAATATAAAATTGTAGAATTAACAGGAATTGTAGTTGCTCAACACCACAGGAACAGTTAAAAAAAACCCTCACAACTCCAGAGGTTCACAGAACGAACTTGCACTTTAGTAAAGGCAGGCTCAGGGGAAAAAACCTTTCAGTGTTCTGGGGACACTTTTAGGACTATGGGGGCACCTTTTAGGACTCAAACCTTTTCACCAGCATCTGAATCAAATAAGGAAGAAAGATAAGAGACAGAATTAAAGCAACATTCATTTTTATGATAAGCTTAAAATGGTTTTCCAGTAAAGACAGAGGAGCGCAAACCCATCACCATCACAAGGTGACAACAATACAAAAAGGTGCCAAGATACAATCCTATGCAAAACAATGACATATTTTGACCTAAAAGGCTACTGTTTCCTAAAAGTGACACATTTGCACCCCTTAGACAGTCCACCAATGTTCAAAATCAATCAAACTTCATCTTAGACAAATGGGGTCTTGCATAACTAGGTTTCTTACCTTCAGGTTTCTTCTTGAACTTGTATTTCTTGTTGGAGCGTACAGCATTGAGGAGAACCTTCTCTTTTCACTACATAAGTGTCCTTATGTAGAGTCCTTGCAACTGAATGTGAAGTTGCTCTTCACCTGGATTTCTGACTTGATGAGGTTTACCGAACATCTGTTCATCATGTTTGATGTGGTAATTTCACAGTAGGCAGACACACAGGTTCGAAGACTTTTTTCTTGCCCCCTACAGTGCAATTCGGCTAGGTATACATCTGCGCTAAGATATCAAGGTGAAAGTCATCATAGCTTGCGTAGTATAGACCCAGCTCCCAACCCAACTTTGAGAATAGATTAACGGCGATATTTTTTTTTATCACCCGATAAGAGTCTCACGTTAACGCAGCACGTTAACGCCGATAACGGGCCCACCACTAGTTAAAAGGCTTATTTAATAAAAGCAGTTAACTCTGAGCTTCTCCCATGGTTAAAAAGCATAGTTGTCAGAGCATAATCCAGTCAGACTACGGGCGTTTATTGGTCCGAAAACTGCAGCACTGCTCCCCGTACACTTCCCCGTTCTTTAGCAGATCTCCATCAGACAGACAATCGCCAGACAATCTCACCGCTGATGGGCTTTCGCATCATAGTGTGAAGCGAATTTCTCACTTAAGTTGAAAATTTTGAACTTGCTCAAGCCAGCAACAAAGGTATCTTCCGCAACACCCGGAACAAATTTGCATCAATTTGCATTTTTACATTCACTTTGTATGTAATCAAGCTGCCCAAAATGCTGGATTCACTTTTAGCTTAGCCAAGTGGTCCGTCTGTCCGTCACAGGTCTGTCTGCTGCCAGTCACAAAACCACCTCCAAAGTTTCAGATGCTTCCACACCATAAGGCAAGTTTTTTTTTAAAGCACATTTAAACAACAAGGCAATTCATAGTGCTTTAATAGCAACATAATGAAATTGGAAAAAAAACACACGTTCAAATATAATTTTTAAAGGGTAAAATATAAAATAAAAATAGCATACAAACACATAACTGTTACTCATTTCAATACAACATGTAGCACCAAAGAAATGTATCCTCATTTTTGTTAATTTATTTATCTTTTCCAGATGCTCCAAAGCTTCCCTCTGTGTCAGTGAGTCACTCTGCTGAGATAGTGGAGGACAGTTCAGTGACTCTGACCTGCAGCAGTGATGCTAACCCAGCAGCTAATTATACCTGGTACAAGGAGAATGAAGACTCACCAAAAGCATCAGGACAGAACTTCACCATCACTGACTTCAGAGCTGAACACAGTGGGAATTATTACTGTGAAGCCCAGAACAGAAGAGGACGTCATAACTCCACCTTACATCTGATTGTTGTGGCAGGTAGGTTTTTTGCATTTAGCTGCACACAATCTGAAATGTATCAGCTTGTATGTTTTCAGTGAGGGCAGGAAACTGGGGACCTCACCTGAGGACATTACAGTGTTTTCTAATTCCTTAGGCGCATTTTTTGAAACTAGTAACTATTTTTGCAAAACTCTACACACTAATCTCAAAACTTTACACCAATAAAAGAAAACATTATACATCCCTTACAAAAGCAAACAATTCTTGCAAAACTCTTAAAACTCTTTTTGTGTTTTTGCATCAACACAGTAAACACAAACTTTTTCACTGTACTTGGTTCAGATCTGTCTCTGCTTTCTATCTCTGACAGTAGAGACAATAATCTCTTTTTAGGATCAGATAACATTCTGATCTACTTTGGCTTTTAGTTTCTTCTTTGTAATGATCCAAATCAGTTTCGTTACATTGGTAATAATTTGGTTAACTCCGTTGTTTGGAAAGCAGTGTTACTCTATGGGACCAAACATGTTGTAACATACTAATTTACTGTCTGTGTTTTCTTGATCCTTGTTTCCCAGGATCAGGGAAATTAACAGTTGCTACAACAATCACTGTTGTTCTCCTGGTTATCATATTCCTCTGTCTCTTCCTGTGGATCAGGTGAGCAGCTCTGTTTCACTGAATCATTGAATGTTAAATCACTGAAGGTCACTTTGTCCAATCTAAAACATTCAATCACTTTTCTAATTATTTTCTCCTAATCAGGAAAAAGAGGGCTTCCAAGGAATCATCTGAGCCTGAAGAGAGACCAGACAACAGGGAACAGGTGAGAATAGTCACAGATCTTATTCAAGAACAAAAGTCACTCACTCTTTAAGTGGAAAGATAATCTGACTGAGAAGGACTTCATGTTGCTCTTTTGACATCCTTCTTCACAGAAATGAGAACTGAAACGCTCTCTGTGGTTCTCCTCTTTTCTTGAATGTGACTAAATTCCTAGTAGATCCAGAAGCTTTCCTACTTTATCTCCTTGTAAATTCCTTTACTTAGCTCTTTGCTGTGATGCACGGTGAAGCAGGGATATTTGTTCCATCATTACCACAGCTGCAGTTGCTTCAGTCTTTTCTGGTCTGGTTGCCATCATCTGTAAGAATTCACAATTTAAATGAAAAACTTACTCATGTAACGTATGTAGCTGAAAGTTATTGTGTCTGTGCAGTTTCTACCTGATCAGCCAGAGGAGCAGGATAACCTTCAGCATGCCAGCATCCATTTCTGTAACAACCTGGCAGATTCCTCCAACATCAGACCAGCTCGTTCCCTCAGACACATGGAGCAACAAGAAGTCATTGAGTACGCTGTTGTCACATTTAAGAGTAATACTGCCCCGAGGTGAGCAGCTCTTCTCACATTATCCTCACTACAAGATTAAAATGACATGTTTCTTTTGCATTTTCCCGCTCTATTTTTACATTTGTTAATATTGTGTTATCACTGTTGGGAAATGATGGTATTTATTTCAATTCAAACAATATTGTCTTCTTTTTTCTCAGATTCAGAGGTCAGGAAACTGGAGAGGATTCAGCTGTATTGTACAGCACAGTCAACAGAACCTAATGAACACAACAGATGTGGCATTATGATATTTCTATGGTTCTGTATAAGCTTTGTATTTAATCAGATAACTAATGTACGCCAGTAGTAGAGGGTATAGATATAAATAGATTCCAGCTGTGACCCATCCCATCAGTGTGTCCCTGAGCAAGACGCTTAGTTGTAACATGACAATGGCAGAGATAGCCAACTGCTAAATATTCAGTGCTTCCTCAGAACTTAACACAAAACACATTCCCCACGAGAGCAGCTCCGCTGTTCTCCAGCGAGCATCACCGCCATCAGAGGTGTGTGACCTCTGACATATTAAGTTGTTTAGTTAATTATTACAGCAAATGAGTAAATGTAACCAGTGTTCAGCTTAGTTTTTTACTCTGCATGGATCAGCTTTAAAGAATTTTATGACTTAATGCATTAACTTGTAAATATAATTTGTGGAATGTGCTTTTTTGGGTTAAAGTGCAGAGAACGAATTTCGTAACATGTATGTGTATGTGACAATAAAAGTATCTTCTATCTTCTTCTTCTTCTGTCACACAGCCCCTCATTATATCTGTAAAGTGACCTGGTCAGGAGTCAAGGTAATCATTTTTACCAACATTAGTTAATAGTTATTTCC